>VZRF01013862.1:0-12804 GCA_013396875.1 Vireo altiloquus | reverse complement strand
ACTACAGTGCCAGGGTTCTGAGGGCATCACCAGTCCTGACTATGCCTGCCCAGCTGGGTTTTGGGGCTGCCTCTACCCTTCCTACAGCCTAGGATCCAATTTCAGCTTCCTGAGATCTCCCTCATCCTGTCCACAGGCCAGTGCCTGAACATGAAACTCCTAGTGACTGGGCAGTACCCTAAATTCAGCTGCTCTGACTTGTGTCCCTTCTTTCTGCCTCACACAAGGAATTTCAGTGTTCCTACTGTTGCATGTAAAAGAGAATTCTTTAGCTCATCTATTTAGCTAAATGAAATCTCTGACTACTTTTGTATCTATTTTTTTTCTGAATTCTCCTCTCATCGGCATATTATAGAATTACTGTGCAGCTGGCACAAACACTGTAATAATGTTTTGCAGTGAGTTTAACATTTGTGCTTCTTTCTCAGCATGGCAAATTCTGCATTTCCTTCCCTCCGTAGTTACGGTCACACACACGGTCTGCCTAAGAAGGGAAGGGAAAGGGCATGTGGAGCACTAGTGGCAAAATTCTGAGTCTAAATTGTGTTCATAGTTTCATAGGGATTTCTGAAGCTATACTTAGGAAGCAGAAAGAGAGCTTCCACATTTTCCCCCTGAGTTAATGAAGTTCAGAGAAACAGCATGAACCAACAAACTGCTTAGTCATTAGTGCCTGCCTAACAGCTTAGAGTCCAGTTTAGCTTGCTTACTGAAATTGTCATGGTGATTTGTGGGTAGGGACTCTCTTACTTGGATCTTGCAATCTGGTACCACTGCAGAGGTAAACTATGAAGAAGTTGTTCTGACCTTGAGACTATCTGATCTGGAAACCATCGGGAATGTAGGAGATTGTTTGTACTACAGCTGCTGAGCCACCTGTGTCAGTCCTTATTTCCTCCTAGTCTGATTGAAGAGCTTGGTCTGTCCAGCAGCAAGGCTGAGCATTGTAGCAATGCACCCTCTAAAAGCAGAAGTTTTTATTATATCTAAAGCTCCAAATATGAGCACACAGCCAAGGTTTCCCATGTTCCTCAGGTCGTGGGTGGCTTAGCCTGCCCATGACCCCTACCTCTTACCCACTGGACCCCTGACATGTAGGTCTTCCTTATCTGTTTCCTCACTGGACAATATCCCATGTAATCCCACCCATCTAACCTGATAAAAACCACTGTTTTCAGAGCCACATGCTCTTTCGCTTCCACCCTTTGGGTGAGCACTGGCACCAGTGCTCACTCCAGGTGCTTTTCGTTTGTTATTTTCATGTTATTAAACTTTTTTTTGTTTTGGAAGAAGCCGTCGTTGCCCATCTCTCCTTTTAAGACACTGCCTCAAGCTTGCTAGAGAAGAAGAAACACCTCCAAGGTAGTAACTTTGTCCCTGCTGGGAACCCTGGGAACCTATCTTCCTGGGCGAACCTGGTGGGGCAACAAAGTTACAGAGCATGTGTTAGTAATAGACATCTTTCTCTGCTTGCTCTGTGTGCAGTGTACACACACGTATGCATGGCTGGCCACACAGAGAGCACAGGCAGTAGGAGCCTCTCTGGCTGACCAGGAGGAGGGGCCAGTATTGAGTGTCATTTTGTAATGCACCTCCACCTTGCTCAGCTGGAATATATGTATGTATCTATATGAAAAAATAGTCCATATATATGTTTGGGCATGTTTGTTTATATGTACAGTATAGATCCCTCCAGCAGCTAGACTTAGCTTTCTGGTATCTCCAGTAGCTCCACCTGCAATCCAGTCTCCCCAGTGGATGGCATGTAGGGGACATAAAAACTCCACTCTCTTTGCTGATGAGGACTGTCTTACCCTGTCACATCTGCAAACACACAAAAACGCGTGCACCCACAGCCATCATTGGCTGGGACTCCCCTGATCCCCAACAGCAACCTCCAACCTTGTGATCTCACCCTTAGGGAATTCTTGAAACCCAGGCCACCTCACCTACTCACCAGCTCACCCAGCTTATTATTCACCAGTGCCCTCACACTTGTACTTCTCCATTCACTCCAGGTGTCTCAGCACAGGCACATGTGGCTTTGACCCCTGGAACCACCCTGGTGCCTGTAGGTTTCACTCACTCAAGTCTCTCCAGTTGCTGCCACCATGGACGCACAGGTCGTCTGGACCTGTGGTTTGACTCCACTTGCTGGCACTCAGATCCCTCTTTTGGCTTAAGAGCCTATTACTGGAAAAACAACTGAAATAGTGAGAAGACAGGACAGACTGCAGTGATCAGATGCAGAATATCTCTAGATTGTACAGAAAAGACCCTACTTACGTGTGACTGGACCTTTTTGTTTCCTTCTCTTCATATACTCACCATAGTTCCTTCCTCAAACCATGTACGTCCCCTTATGCCACCTTTGGTTCCTCCCACATACATCCCATAACAATATAATCCCAAAATTCTCTTCTTCTGCAAAGTGTATTTTGTCTAACACCTACAGGCAATAACCATCCCTTAGTCCAAGAAGGTGTTTCAGAGGGTTCTTCCCATCATCTTGATGGGTTTCACACCTGAACGATGGATCTGCTGATCCTGGAAAAGTCCTGTGAGGAGCCTTGACAAGATGTCCCTTCTCAGGACTCTGTAGTTTGGGTTCTTTTGCCTTTCATCCTGCCTGTGTGCTCCCCTGTACTTGTGGAGATGGGCCTTTGATGGTCCTCCTGTGATGAGCTTGAGAGCAGCCAGGACAGGTTAGTAGTTAATTTATGCCCCTGACATTGTTCCTTTTCTACTCAATTTGTGTGTGCAGAAGAGCTGCTTATCACTTCACCTAACAATATCTTTCACTAGGACTCTTAACATTTGAATACAACATCTTGTTTATTACACCTGATTTAATGACATATACTGTTTATGCTACAGGCTTATTTTAGAAGTACAAGTCCTTGTGTTGTCTTTGTGGAGTGCATCTGTAAAGAAATGGCTCATCTACCATGTTTTCAAATTACTTTGTGTCACCTAAGATTCATAGAGGCATTTTACATGAATACAATACAGAACGGTTTTAATTGAGGGATTAATCAGCAATGGATCATTAATTAAATCTTTATTTCTTTAAGACTATTTGAAAGTATTAAGAACTACAATTGGGGAAAATATGTTCTGGAGAATAAATCCTATCTTCGTCTTATTTTATCTTTTGAGATTTATATATTGCAGAATAAAACTCAAAGACTACAGACACTTTTTTCTGAACACAAAGCCTTGCTTTTGGGGAGCTTTCATTCCGAGTGCAGAATTACTGAATCATTGTAGGATAATGCATTTTTCTATGCTGCCAAGAGAAAGACTGATAACTTGACTTAGTTTTCTGAATTGCTCCCTGGAGGTGCTTAATTTTCCTTACTGAGCATAAGGCATCATTACTGCCTGCTATGAGAACTACAACTTACCCAAGTAGGACAGACTCTTCTGCCTAGGAATTGCAATACACCAGTTAGGCACCCATAATACAGCATCTAACTCCAATTCAAAATAAATAGCACTAACCCGAGCTTCCTGTGCCAGGAAAAAGAAAGAATCCATTACATCACTTAGTATTTTACATTTGAAGCACTACCATCTTCAAATTCCAGAAATGTCCCAACGTTTTCCGATGAAGAAACTGCTTCTTCAGAACTGCATAAATTTCAAGTGAATTCAATGCATTGAAGAAGAAGTTCAATTCTTTCACTGAAGATTTCTTTTGATTTGGATAGGGTTTTGGGGGAAAAAAGAAGTTAATAAAATCAGAATTTATGGGAAGTTCATGAAAAAGAAAAAAATTCTACAGTCTTGTTCCTGTAGTGAGAGAAATATTCCTGAGGTTAATGACATATTTTCAAATATTGTTGTCACATCTCACTCCTAAGAGGAATGAAGCATCCAAGATTCATAAACGCCCATGGTAAAACAGGAACAACAAATGTCAGAGGCCCAAAAAAAACTTGCAAATTTTATTACTAAATTATACACTTGGCATGGAAATTGGTACAAGTTAGTCTCTTATCATCTAGTAGTAAGAGAAATACAAGAAAAAAAGATAAGAGACAGATATTAAAAATAGTGAGAGAGAGAAAGAGGTATGGAAATCACTAGTCCTGGGTCCAATGGTGATTCAGCTGACAGGGTGTCCAGGGTCCTGGGGGTCACCACCCAGGCTCTGTGGGGGTGCCTTTTCATAGATAGGTTTGTGGGGGTGCCTTTTCATAGATAGGTTTTCCCTGTCCTAGGGCTAAGGTTCTCATTTTTTATGCCAGAGTTAACATACACAGTCCATTCTTCTGTACTTTTCTGGAAATTGATAGAAGGGCTTCAGGGTTCCTTCATGGTCTTGTTTCTTCCTTTACTGGTCTTCCCTGATACTTGACTCTTTTCTGAGCTCGCAAAATTTGTTGTGCTTATCTCCAGGAGCCAGAACAGGCCACTTTTCACAGGAAAGTGCTGTCTCACCTCCATATGACCCCCTTCTCCAGCCATATCCTGTTCTTCCCTGCCTGTTTCCATAGCATGTTCTTACACAACAGGCCTTGGTTGGCTTCATGGCTGTTGATATTTGAGATACACACGTTAGCCCCTTATCTTCTGGGCTTCTACAATTATACAAGTGGAAGTGAACATTATTTTATGTCACAAATACGCAGATTTCCGAACTACATACCCATTGTTGCTATTGTGACCACAAATGCAGAGTAAGTGATATACACCTCTGAAAAATTGGTGAAAACTTTCCACAAGTGTCTTATTATCCCTTGGGAAAAGTATGAAGTCAAACCTGAATGTATGTAATATATTATAAAATATATATGTATATGATATCCCTCCATAATCTTCTTCTCTGCTGTACCAAAGCCATAATAGGGTTCTTGGAGTCTACTCCAGAGGAACTTTCATTTAATCATCCACATTAGCTAGAGTAATTACAATACTCAGTAGCTGACACTCCCAGACCTCCAAATAGAATTACCTTGAAGTGTTATTTGTACTGAGATCTTAGTATTCAGAAGATGCTGTGCCATTTCTGCCAAACTCCTGAAATTCAATAGCTTTAATGTCTTATATCTGACTTCCATTTTATTTCAATAGAGAAAGTGAGGGAGTATTGTCTTTGAGACGTATAAACCTACCAAAATGGATAACATCTAAGCAACAGAGCACTAATACTAATAAAAATCAGAGGTTATGTGATCAAAATCTGTCAGACATCAATCTGTCATCTACATTACTTGTTGCAGAAAGGTATCTCAGGGTAATAATTATTTCTGGTATCTCAGGTTAATAATTATTGGGATATTACATTGAACACTGAAGAACATTGAAATGTTGATTAAGTTATTGATTATAATTCTGAGGTAACACAGATGGTTTCAATATCAATGTTTGTAGGAGACAAATAGGTATCTATGTTTGAAATGCAGCCACCAAAACATTAATTTAATCATTATCTTTTCCACTAGTGAAACCCTTAGTGTTCAGTTGTTTCTACACTGCAATATTATGGTATTTAAACTGATGAGTCTTTCGTGCTGTCCTTATTTCCAGACAGAGTGCTGTAATGAAATCTTTCAGGGTTGCTGTGTCTTGGAGGAATACCTGGAGAGTTAGTTCACTCACTACACTAAAATGCCTAATGTGAGACTGCAGGTAGGACAGCAGTCACAGTCTTATCTCCTTAAAATCTCTGTTGTTTTAGCTGACATAACCCACATTATTAGCTTTGCAATTCCCACTATTAACATTTTCTTTTCGTTATGCCTTCAGGCTATTTTGTAGCTCAGTCCACATTTTATGAGGGAAATAAACATCCGTCCACAACTTTATCGGAGATGTGTAAGGGTTAGTCATAATATATCATTTAATGGTTGTTCATAGGATGACAAATTATTACTTATGTGGGTGCTATAAGTTCTTTTTTTCAGATGTTCAGAAGAGGCTTAGATGACACAATTTCTTTTGTAGTTAACTTCCAAACTATTCTGTGTTTCATTATATGTTATACTGGGATTGCAAGAGGGAGCAACAGGCTAGGAAGGAAATCTGATTCTCTGTCAAGAAGAAATGCAGATTATTAAACTAGAGATTAGGCTTGGATTTAGGCCATCCTTCTTGGGTAATGGAATGAGTCAGGAGCGTTGATGAGAATGACATTGATAATTTGCCAGTACCAGTCTGATACCTGTTAACATAAATTTGTGTATGTTTTAAATGAGAGCTGTTTGAGCAATTGCTTTCAATTTTGCAATGTTTTCAGACTTTTCCTTTCATTGTCCATCTTACCTGGGGAAGATGTGTCAGTGGTGAGTAAAAAAACCCCATAAATTATGGAAATGGCATGTGAGTCTTTAGACACTGAAGTGTTATTTACTTACTTGTCTTGCTAGCTTTATAAATGTCTGACATCACTCGTTCTGAATACTGTGTGGCCACATCTTCAGGAAGTTATATTTTTATTGCTCAACATTTCTGAAAATCAACACCAAAGCATAATAATAATAAAAAAAAGAAGTTCTTAATATAAATCTGGACAGCTGCCATTAAAATTAATATTCATATACATTCAGTAAGCTTTTTAAGTAAATTCTTTTTTTATTTTTTTGACAGGTCCAGAATGTTATGAGAAGTGAAATTTATATCCTAGAAAAAAACATTTGAAAACATTTTTTTTTTTCCTCTCTCTGTTTCTATTTCTGTACAGCCTCTACTTTGGACTGCACAAAAACTGAATACCTGAAGTAAATTTCAGATACTTCTGAAATTATAAGGTTTAAGATTCCAGTTTGAACTTCATGCACATCTGAATTAATGATATATTGCATTTGAATGTTTGTGTTGGTTTCCAGTATAACACAATATCCATGTGCAAATTTTGGGTATAAATTTTAATCATATCATTACAACCTTTCTCTTTTAAAGGTTCATGATTACAACCTTCCAGTACCTGAAGGGAGCCTACAAGAAAAGTGGAAAAACACTTTTTTACAAGGGCATGAGGTAGTAGGACAAAGAGGAATGGCTTCAAAGTGGAAGATATCTAGAGATTAGGAAGCAATTCTTTACTGTGAGGGTAGTGAGGCATGGGATGTGTATGGCCCATTCCTGGAAGTGTTCAAGGCCAGGTTGGAAGGGGCTTGGAGCAACCTGGTCTAGTGGGAGGAATCCCTGAGCACAGCACAGGGCTTGAAACTAAAATGGTCTTAAATGTCCCTTTCAATCTGAAGAATTCTATGATTCTGTTACTTCTTCAAGTGAGCTCACTGGATAAAACTTAAGATTTGAAGGGGCATTGTACCATATATCTAAAAGTAATGTTGTTCCCCACTACTTTGAGCATCAACGTTCTTTGAGAAAGTTAAAAAATGTGGGAGAATAAAAACAGGCTTATTTGAAATAGGAAAGGAAAATGCCCATAGTTTTGTTCTTATTCTCTAATACAATGTAATCAAACATATTTGGTTGAACTGTGTTGCACTCTATCTTTGAATTGCCTACTTTCGGTTGCCTCCCATGCAAATAATTTCTGACAGTTAGATATTCTCGTTGGTGAAAGTTTTTATTGTTTCTGAGGTAGTTTCAATAGGTGCCATAACATTCATTTTAATGAACAGTGATCTTCTAGAAATTGTTTAATACTCTGAATGATCGATAGAAATAATCTCCTATTTTCCAGCTCCGTGACTGTGGAGCACCATTGTGGTTCCTTCAGTAGGGACTATCTCATGAACTCTTTGTGTATAATTATCACAGTTACTACTTTATATGACAAGAACAAAGCTTTTTACACTGTAGGAATTTAATGACCTCCAGTTTATATTAACCTCCAGGTACTTTTCTGTAACTTTGTTATATTTGTTAGCAAAAAAAAAAAAAGAAAGAAAAAAAGCAAATGTTTTTAACAAAACACTAAAACACACTGGCCCTTGTTTTTTTGTTCAGAAAGGAAACAATGATGTCTATTTGTGGGACTCTGTCAGAAGGATCAAGAGGAAAATCAAAGCAACTGGGCTGTGGCCATCAACACTTGGGCACCACAATGTGGGACTCTATTAGGGCTTTACTGAGGGAGTTTGTGCTCTGGATGCTTTTTCTTCTCAATCTTTCATCTTAGGGAAAAATAACAAACAACTTTGTTGCTGTTTCAGGTTGTTTATTCTAGGTTATCCAGGGTTCAGGAACACAGTGTCTCCACTGCGTCTAGGTGCCGAAAACGGCTGCAGGCACTTAGAGCAGGGAGTTTATATAAGGTTTATCATCAAATAGAAAGATTCTACGTACATGATTTTGTTTCTAAATTCAATAACTATCAGTATTATTAACAGGTGTCTTCTAAACTAAATTCTCTCTACCAATTACTACATGATGGGAGCTGAGGTTCCAAAAAAGGGAAGAAGAAGGAGAAGAGGGAAGAAGGAGAAGGACATGGGACTGACAGCCTGAAATCTCTGTCTTGGTCTTATAGTAATATATGAGGCAATTCTTAAAACTACAAACCCATTTTTTTGTAGCACATCAAACATTTAGCTTTTCATTTCTTTGATGCTTGCTGATCACCCAGGAGTGGGGGAAGTTTCTCCCAAGGGCTCATTTTGATGGCAAAGTCTTCTTGTGGAGCTTTGGGGATAAATTTGGTCCCCAGGAGAACAGGCAAAGCTGTTTGGTTTTGCTGGTCTCCAACCATTCTCTATTTTCATGCCAGAAATGACACTCATTTTCATGGACAGGTTGAGCCAAACTAATACCTTCTATTCAAAATGAAGCCTGAAGACATTTGAAGTCTTTAATTGTTTTAGGCCTATCCCATCATCAGAATTAAAGCAAGGGATTCTTAAAATATGCGATCAGTTATTTTAGGTTTTCACTGTGACCTACATGTTGTAGCCTTTCAGTATTTGAAGGAAGTTTATAAGAAAAATGAGATCAGACGTTTTAGTGGGGATAATGGTTTTAAAATAATGGAGGCTTGGTTTAGACTAGGTGTAAGGAAGAATTTTCATACAGAGGATGGTGAAACACTGGCACAGGTTGCCCAGAGATATAGATGCCTCATCCCTAGAAACATTCAAGGTCAAGTTGAATGTGGCTTTGAGCAACCTGATTGAAATGAAGCATGTCCCTGTTCTTTGCAGGGAAGTTAAACTAGATGACCTTTGAATGTGTCTTCCAACCCAAGCTTTCTATGAGTCTGTGAATCTATGAACTTTCAGAAGTTCTTAGTTATTTAAGAAATTTCTGAGGATCTGACTGTTTTATACACATTTGTGGGGGGAACAAACCAACAAAACACAAAAACCCAAACACAAACTAGTAGAAAAATTGAAAGCCAAAGCTGGATTGCAAATTTAGAGTTTTGAAAGAATTACTGTGCTTTCTGATATCTGCTGTTCAGTGGAAGGATACAGTATGCCCTCATATGTCACATGTTCCAACATTATATATTGGTCTGTAAGTATGAGAAAACAGAAAATAAGTAAGCAATGGTCAACAATAAATCAAAATTAAGATAATTGCTAATTCAGTGTAAGAAATGTGTTTTTGGAAGCTGCTTGACTTTGCAAATAGACTGTGTTCTATAATGTGTTAATGATAATGTGTTCAGAGTTAGCAAAGAAAATTTGCAGGTCATGTCAAACTACATTAAATTGTATGTTATGAGCTAAATGAATGACAATAAAAGCTTTACAATGTTTAATGCTTGAGCAGACTTTCATCTAATTTCTTTCTTACTTTTCCATCTGGCAGAAAGACAGTGCAGCTCATTAGCCTCTTCATCACCTTCGACCAGTGAAGTGAGAGTGAGCTATTTAATAAAGGTCAAAAAAACTAGGACCTATGGACATTAGGAGAAAATGTAGATTTATTTGACAGACTCACAAAATTATTCTACAGTGAGCTTTTCACAGGGAAAAGTGAGAAGAAAAAGGAAAAAAGAAATGTTTTCTTAACAACACTTAGAAGTCCCATAATTTATTACTTTCTTTAACAAGTAGCATTGGAGTAGTTGGTTTTAGGAGAGAATATACTATGAGTAGTTTATATAAATGAATGGAAAGTGGGCTGGGCAAACTGAACCTCACCTAATGATATGTTAATTAGATTATCACAGTCCATTCTGAAGTAGCAGAGACCTTGTAAAAGCACTATACTGAGGATACCATAACTTGTCTGAAGTAGAGTACTTCAGCTTTGTCTAAACAGAAGTACTGAACATTTCTAACAGTTACAGCAAGAAACAGAATATTAATCACTATTCTATTATCCTCCTGAAGTTACTGCAGCTGGCAAAGGAACTTTAGACTAGATGGACAAGTTTTTTCTGCTTTTTATTTAGACAGTTAAAAAATAATATTTTAGGCATCTAAATTTGAGCTGGCAATTTCAACTTAATTTTTGCCATTGTTTTTCCGCAAGTTTTGGAAATCAAAAGCATCTTTTCCCTCATGATAAGATTTTGCTGGCCACAGTAACATAAAGAAAGATGCAGTCGATGTGTACTCTCAAGAGTAGTGAAATATTTCATAAATGTCAGCTGTTGCATCATTTATCCCATAATTTCCTACCTGACATCTTCCAGAATGTCCTGTACCAGGAGAACAAAATCACAGGATTGTTTTCAGATTCCAGTAGAAAAAGCATGACAGCAAATAGTATAATAAAATTGTTTTAATTACAAGATATAAAAAAGAAAGAAATAGAAATAATATCTTCCATCCCTTCAGTTTCATGTAGCACCAGCTGAACCTTGGGTAGACAGCCACAGCGTGCTGTGCAGAGCCCACCCATGGTAATTTTCAATTTCTCGATGCAATGGCTTCTCTAGTGTAACAAACAAAACTATACAGCTTGTTTTGACAGATAGAAATGTTATCTATTAATGTCCACTATAGCAATCTTAGCTGCACATATCTAGGACCTATATTTAATAACTGTGAGTATCCAGGGCATTTCAGCACAATCTCTTGTGCTCTGATACGTATAGGGTTATACTGTGGTGACTCATGATAACGTGTGGGTTTCTCAAGCTCTAAATACAAAATTTAGTATGGCTAATGTGGCTTGCTGTACATCTCTACATCCTTAACTATAAGATCTTCTGCAAGACTCCTAATACACAGCATCAGTAGACACAGACTTTTTCCAAGCGTGAAGTGCATATTTTTATTTGAAATCAAGTTGGGTTGGTGATTCACATAGAGTCTTTAGAACTTTTGTGAAAAGCCCAGAATTGCACACTAGAGGGATGCAGTGACTTCTTTAGAATTATTCCCATTATTAATCATGTTTATACCACTGACTTTACTCCAGGAATTGAAAAAAATATCTCAGGTTATTTAGGAAGAGACTTCCATTATAAGAAAGAAAGTAAAGTTATTAATGGTAAGCCATACTTCTCAGTTCTGCTTCTTCCTTATGCCATGAATACAAGTACCACAAGGCATAGGATGCAAAATAATTTTGGTATTAGGGCTCAGAATGTAAGATATCTGCTCATAACCTGCGGAGAAGTTATTTATGGAAGTTTGTTTTATTTATTTGTTTGTCTGGAAAGTTGTAATGTTTCTTATCTTATCCTGAGGTTAAGAGTTGAAGTTCATTAAATAAGATGTTATTGCTAACTGGTGATTGCCACGTAAAACAAAAAACAAGACAACCTGCATATGTTTCCTGTCTTCATAAAAATCTGCAAAATCATAGAAGAGATTTTCTTCGTTCTCACTGACTGTGACCTTTCCCATTAATTGAGCAAACAGATACAGCTGGACTTTTGTTGACAGATAAAAGCCTAAAAAATGTTGTGACTTGACAGAAGAGCAATTAGATCATCTGCTCCTGCTCTGACTACACTTTAAACCCTTGCCTATGGTAGATCCTTTTCTGTAAGTTTTTACTTCAAGTACCTTTGTAGTGTCATCCATTTCTCTCCTCAAGTAAAATATTGCTAAAAGCTTTAAAAATGTGCACAGATGACAGAGGTTATCAAAAAGCTAGAGAGATTAGTGATAAAACAAAATGAACCAACCAGGAAACAGGGACTGCACACATCATTTGTAATACAGGATCAGCTGGCTTCCAGGGTGTTATAGACTCTTTTCAGGGATATAACCTTGCAACTCAAGGAATTACTCATGATGTATGCTGAGACACCTTCAAGGATATTAAGCTTCAAAATAATGAGATCAACCACTCTCAAACTGTAGAATATGCTTTTTTGAGAAATGAGGAAATTGCATCCCAGCAAAGTGGTTCAAAGAATTTTTTTAGTAGCTGGTATAGAGTAGACATTGAGAACTGACTTAATATTATGGGAATTATTAAAAGAGTGTTTTGGAATACATATTTTAAATAATACATCTGGTTTATATACTGTTTACGGATGATGAATGGTCTCTAGAAAGTGGTAACAGTGGCGTAAGGAATATAACCTTAATAGACACACAGAGAATTTGAGAATTTTAGTGATTTCTTTCTTATGAAATATCATGCATAAAGTCCTGTGTAAATGTGGGGAATCACATAATAGAACTAAGACATAAACAGTTTACTTGTGGAATAGACTTTCAGTTGGAAAGGAAATATAACAATCATCCAGTCCAATGGCCTGGCCAATTCAGAAATAACGAGTATATCTTAGACCAACAGTTTAAACATGCTGTTAAGGATATTGTTCAAATAATTCTTAAACGTTGACAGGTTTGGAACATTGACCATCTCTCTAGGAAGCTTGTTTCAGGGTTTATCCAATCTCTGAGTAGAAAACCCCATCTAAATCTCCTCTGACACAGGTTTGAACCATTCCCATTGTTGGAGTCAGAAAAA
>VZRF01013861.1:59721-92257 GCA_013396875.1 Vireo altiloquus | reverse complement strand
TTTATAAATAAATTTATTTATTTAATATATTCATATACATATAAAATATACGTGTCTAGCATTTATTTTTAATTAGCTATTCATTAAACATTTATTAAAATAACAACACAATTTCTCTATCACACAGAAGATAAAATCCTGCTGGAAGGGAAAGGCTTTCCGGGGATCTCAGAGCAGTGCTGGGATCCCTGATCCCCTTTGTGCTCTCTCCCAGGCTCTCACCGCGGCTTCCCAGGGCCTCCTGAACTGCCTGGTGTACGGCTGGACCCAGCACGTGTTCCTGTCCCTGAAGCGCGGCTCCCGTCGGGATGTGGACACCCAGACGCCGCTCCTGCGCTCCCAGAAGAAGTTCTACTCCAGCACGGCCCCCGCCGGCCCGCCCGACACCGAGGGCTCCTCCTCCACGCTGCTCTGATGCTGCCCTGCCCGCGAGGAGAGAGGCAGAGTCCTTCCAGCTCCTCGTTATCCAGGGATGGAATTGTCCCTCCCCCAGCGGGGCTGGCAGAGCCAGGCGCTCAGCGGACATAGTTATTTATTTTATGGACTCTAAAGGGATCCTTTCGACGTGGTAAATCTTTAGTCCAGACTTTCTCCTCCTGGGAATATCCCTAGAAATTCAGCAAACCCCATGTAATGGCTCAGAGACCCAGTCCAGCTCCTTGGAGGTTGGGCACAGGACGTTTTACTTTGTTTTATTTCTCCAGAAGTCTTTGCCTTTACAAATTAACAGTAAAGCAAAATGAGTATTTTTCAATCTCTTGCCTTTGAATTCACTCTAACCACGAGAGCGTGCACCACCCTAAGAGCCAACTGCAGGGAGTGAAGAATTGCAAAGCAGGACAAAACCTGCCTGGAATTTCTGCACATTTCCCTTCCCTTCTTCCTGCTCGGCCACAACACTCCCAAATATCAGCTGCTTCGACCCTGTGGAGCATCCCTCATGAACCAGGTGAGCAGGACTTTGTCTGAATCTCTCTCTACATTTCCAGATGGTCACATGAATTATTTACTGAGGTCCCGACTTTCTATAGAAAATAAACCAGATCTTAAGCTGTGTTGAAAACAACTCTTTACATTTACACTTTATTTTTTAACAGCTTCACCTTTTGGGTCCAACCCAAATTTTTCACATAGCAGGTTCTACAAGAAGAGGAAATACTCCAGCTTTGTGTAATTAACTTACACAACGTAGCTGTGTAAACTCTGGGTAAGTCACACAAGGGCCCTGGAGTTTTGGTCAATGACTTTTCTCCTACAGAGTGAGACTGAGTGAAACAATTCAATATTGCTCTTCTACAGGATAAAACTAAGGTTTTCAGCTATCCACTTGATCCTTCAAATCCTCCTCAGGAGCTCATTCTCTAGTCCCAAAGTTTGGACACAATGTCCTCTCTGGGGTCATGAATTATTACAGAGAAGTCTTTTATTCCAAAGTTTTTCTGCCTGAGGTGAGTTGTGTAATTTACTCCCTGAGTGCTGATAACACACAACACTCCATCCTGGCTGGGCTTCCTTGGAATGACTGTACCAGGAGAGCTGGGGACCACAGTCTGAGCAGGAAGAGCTTCTGGAGCAGGAAGGAGAGGGAGGAAAACCCCTCTGGCTGTTGGGACAGACCCTGGAGCTATGTCCATCTTGGAGCCACAGGCACTGCTTCCCAAGCTGGAGAGACAGCAGGAAAGCTGCCTGGAATTCAGCAGCAAAAATCCCAGATTCACTGTTTTTCCAGCCCCACTTCAAACACAAATATTCCATGGGCAGGATGGGATCCATGCCCTGGCAGGAGCAGGAACAAGCAGGATGTGAAACACATCCCAGAGCTTCCTGCACCCTCCAGGGACTGACCCCGTTTGTGGAGCCAGTGCAATTTGGTTAAAAGGGGATTAAGGCTTCCTAAGAGATGGAAGATTACTCAGGAAACAATGACTGGATTGCAAATGCACCATCAGAGCTGTCAGTGGGTGACACATTCCCAGGGCTCCTCAGGCAGCTCAGCAGTCACTCAGTGTTTGTTTGAGGGAGTTTTCTTGCTGGAAAGAGCCATTCCATGGGCCACACGTCCTCCTGGGCCACGGGAGAGTCCTTCTGTGCCACTGCTGGGGTGGCTGCTTGAAGTGCTCCCAGGAAATTGTTCCCTCAGTCCCTTTCCCAGTCTGGATGCTCTGAAGGTCACTCACCACCCAACTCGCTCTGAACTCCTCAAAGGCACCAAGCAGAGGGAAATTCTCTTACAAGGAAGGACTCTGAGCCCTCACAACTGTCCCACTTTCTGTCCTGAAATGCTCCTGGGACAAAGGTGGTCTGGATCCTGTCACCAAGGATAACAAAACCATTTCCAGAGGCAGGAAGGGTCCAAGCACCACCCTGAGGCTCTGTGGTCAGAAGGGTGAAGGGAAGCACTCTCTGCTCCCTGGAAAAGCACAGGGCTAGCAGGAACAAAGGCAGATCCATTTCTCCCCACCCAGTGTCTCCCAGTCCTGCCCCAAGCCCCAGCAGGGCTCCCACTTCAGCTGCCTTCAGTAGAGCCCAGACCCTACACGGATCTGGTTCCCATTTCCAGAAGGAACTCATCCCTCCCTTCCCTGAGTGCCCAGTCCAACCCCACAGCCCTCAGGGCTTAACTGGGAGCACTGGGCAGGTGCTGCTGCCATTTGAGGGAAAGCTGGACTTAAAAAAGGCAATTTTGGGTTATGCTGGCAGGCAGAGCCCACGATTTCTTATGGATTTATCCATCCTCTCCTGTCAGTCATCCTTTCATCTCAAAGCTTCATTCAAGTGCTTATTCTCATGGATAAGGAGGGCTAGGGGTGGCAGAATAATGGAATCTTTAAGGCTGGAAAGGCCTTCTAACACCATCAAATCCAAAAATTAACCCAGCTCCACCTTGTTCACCACTAACCACATTTCCAGGTGCTGCATCCACACCTTGTGGACACTTGCAGGGAAAAGCAGGAGAATGGTGCTGCTGTTCCCTCCTGCTCCTTCCTCCCTTCTGTTCCCTAGGGATTTGGGAACCAAAAAAAAAGCAGCCAGGAACTTTTGAGTTTAGTAAAATCATTTATGTACAGGATGGGTAATATTTACAATGTAATACTGATCCAAAAAAGAACTAACAGGGAACACTGAGAAGGAGAAATGGGAACATTTTAACACACAGGGAACAGACTCAGATGTCAAAAAAAAAAAATCCAGAAGTAATGACAGCAAAACTTTGACATGTTGCTATTTCCAATCAAAATCTCTTTCAATAATCAGGTTCTCCTAATTTTTAATATATATAGAAAAGCTTCAAATAATCAAGTCACAGGAGAAGTCAGATATACAGAAAATTTTGAAAAGGTCAAATGATTTCAGAGATTTTTCTTCACTTAAATAAAATTCTAAAAAAACCAAAACCGAACAACCTCCAGAGCTTTCCCACTTTTTTTTTAGTGTTTGTACAAAGAAAGTCTTCTTTGATCCCACACTTCCAGCTCAAGATATTTACAATATTCACAGTCTGCTATAAAAGATCAGTAGATTTATTACCAAGTCAAAACTCAGAGAATCAAGAC
This sequence comes from Vireo altiloquus, assembly GCA_013396875.1. Classification (NCBI taxonomy): domain Eukaryota; kingdom Metazoa; phylum Chordata; class Aves; order Passeriformes; family Vireonidae; genus Vireo; species Vireo altiloquus. Next base: position 88,703 of record VZRF01013861.1, on the reverse strand, counting down.
AAGGTGTCTTGCACTTGCTTCAACTGAAAAATAAACTAAACACAGGAAGGAGAAAACCAAATGCTACTTGAAAATACATAAATGAATCCATTGAAGTTATTGAACTTTGAAATGTAAAACAGAACTTTTCCAAGAGTAAAAAAAAAAAAAAAATCAACTTTCTCATAGAAACAAAACCATTTGACCTTGAGTCTTCAAATTTTGTTTTCTTAATCTGTCCCTCCACCCTCTGCTTCAGATCAGGCCCCTTTGGATTTATCAGAGGCAAGAAAATGTTCAGTAAATCCATCCAAAGCAGTTCCTTATGGCAAAAAAGCCCTTGGAAATTTGTACAAACGTTCCCACCTCAGGATCAGCAGCACTTAAGGGATGAAGGAAAGGAGAGATCCTCTAACAAACATCAGATCCCATCTTCCCCCCTGACCCCACCTCCAATCTGATCCATCTTCCTGCCTACAAATTCTGGCTCCCAAAAAGCACCTGAGGATTTTCCTCCTGGGAGGGCAGAGTCACAAAGTGCTTTTGGAAGGGATTTTTTGCTCTGCTGTTCAAACAAATGTGATTTCCTCGTTTCCACCTTTATTTGTCATACTTGAAAGTTTCAGTTTCCCAGAAAAAACCCCACGGATTTCAAGTTCAAAATGAAACCACTTCAAGACATGACCTAGAATTTGAGCAAGGACAGAAATGCACATAACAGGGTTTGGTGGTACAGCCAAGAAATGACAAAAACTCCCAATTTTTGCTAATTCTCTTCAGTTTTCATCAACAGGTCAGTGCACAAATACTCCAGGTAGTGTCAGAGGTACAATTCCAGCTCACACAAACACTCCCTGCTCCCATCAGAGGATGGATAAGCAGGGACTGTTCTCACCCTGCAATAAACCAGGCATTGGAAAACTGTCCACAGGATTAAGGAAAGCTGACAAGAGAACGGGAAACAAAGCACCTCCTTCATGTAGAAAATAACAAGTCACTGTTTAGAAAATTGTATAGAAAGAGTCAGACACTGCTTTGCCATCCAGCTAAAGCTGCGAGGAAGTTTTGGTATAGAAAAGAGACAAAAAAATTTAAAAAAAAAGAACAAGGCTGGACTTCCATAAGAGAGAACTGGGAGATTGATGGCTCAGGTTTGTCAATATAAACCTAAAAATGGATGAGCTGTGAAAGACAACAACGTTCAGGAGTGGTCACTGATGGCCCTGGGTTGGCACTTCAGTCTGCAGACCAAACTCAGCCCATGTCTGCACGGGTTTGGTACCAAAATAGCTCTATAAAAAGCCTCCGCCCGATCTCGAAAGAAAGAGAAGCAGAAAAGGTAGAAAACTAGAACTATGTACAGATTCTTCCCATTGGTTTGCTTCATCAGGGTTAAAAAAAAGCAGCTTTTGGAGTAAGAAGCTGCCCTGGGGAAGGCAGCCGAGGATGTGTGGCAAGGAGCAGCCCTGCAGTTGTGGCTCCCCCAAGAAGGAGCTCGAAGGCATCAGAGACAGGAATTTGGGCTCCAGAGATGGATCCCAGGGGTTCCCCAGAGCCTGCCCAGGAGCAGCTCTGCCAAACAAGAGGACAAGTCTGAAGCCAAGCCTTGGATCTTCTAGGAAGGAAAGAATGGGAATACAGGGGTGGATCTCACACAAACAAACCCCAGGCTGGGCTCGGTCCATAGAAGATCCTGCCACGGAAATTAGAATTACTTGTGCATAAGAACTTGAACATTCTTCTGTTCTGCTATTGGACAAGGTGAGAAAAAGAAGAGTTTTGTGCTGAATGGCTGATTCAGCCTTTAAAAAGCTCTGAAGAAGATGAGGAGGAAGAAAGAGAAGGGGTTAAGCCTTAAAGAAGGTCTGAGGGAGATGGGGAAGACGACAAAAAAAGAGAGTCACTGCTCAGAACTGAAAATTCCAGCAAGCACATGGCCTCAGGTGCCTGGGCAAGGCACCAAGCCAAACTGAAGGGTATCGAATTGATTTTTCTCTACCTAAAGACCTGGAATTTAGGTGCCAAGGGGAGCTGTGAATTTGGATTTCACAGCACTCGCTTCAAGTACTCACTGAGCAGGGGCTTGAAAAAGTGCAGCTCTCCTTCGCATACAGTCACTGCAGGGGCTGGATGTGGCAGGTGAAAGGCAGCTTCTGCAACTGGTTATTAAGAAAAAGAATGGTTTTTAACAATAAAATCCACCCCTTTTGAGGGGGCTCATGATTAACAGTACATAAGTGATCATATATACCTCGAGGAACTGAGTTTTAAAAAAATATTACAGTACCAATGATTTTTCTTTTGTATCTACAACTATACAGCATTTTCAAGCAGTATGGAAATTTAATGAAATAATTATGATTTATTAATTTACATAAAAATACTTTTTACAGTTAAAGAATAAATCTTAAATGGTAAAAAAAATAAGATTAAGAAGCTCCAGCTATTGAGAGTCGTGGGAGTTTGTCTGCTCTTCGATCACTTGTTTGACGATTTCTGCCAGTTTTAGTCGATCCACTTTGTCTGTGAATCCTCTGCCTGGAAGGGAAAAAAACAAGGAATCAGCTGGACCTGGGCAACAGGAGGAAAGGAGTCCTGGCTGGAATTAAATGGTGCCCTCACACAGACTTAGGGCAACATCAGCACAGGATCCAAAAGGAATTACAGACCACAGGAAAAATGGATCACTTCAAAACCCCAATTAAAGCCAAGCAAATAAAACAGAACAAGGGAAGAAGCAGGACCAAGCCCTTGGGAAGCTGCCTGATGCTCCCTTCAATCCATCAGCACTTGCTCCTGGGGGCTGACACCTTTGCCTGCCTTTTTTGTCCAGAAGCCACCTGAGCATTCCCAAGGTGACTGTCCGGGTTCAATTCTGCTTCCCAGCCGAGCCAAGCTGAAGAGCTGCTGTGCTGACAGGGAGGAGCAGCCTCCAGCAGGAAGAGGGAATCAACAGCTGGATGGAAACCAGCTCAACACAGCTGAAGGGATTCCTAAAAGGATCAGAGAATCCTGGAATGGTTGGAAAGGACCTTAAAGGTCATCTGGTTCCACTCCCTAGGCAGGAACACCTTCCACTATCCCAGGCTGCTCCAAGCCCTGTCCAACCCCTCCTTGGAGATTTCCAGGGATGGAGCAGCCACAGCTTCTCTGGGCACCCTGCCCACAGCCTCCCCACCCTCCCAGGGAAGGGTTTCTTGCATATATCACATCGATCCCTGCAGTTTAAAATTGCCCCTTTCCTATCCTGATCCATTTGTGCTGTTAACATTCCTGGTGCCTCTGAAAACTCAACTCTGACCCTCAAACAGAAATTTCCAAGCAGCACTTCCACCCTCATTTTGGGAACACCAGTTCTGGCAGAAGGGCTGAAACAGTGTCAAAACCTAAATCAGCCCAAACCCAAAATATTTGGGGTTATTTCCCCAGCAGGAGGTCTGTGCTCCCACATTCCCTGAGGGAGAGCAGGAATTCTCACCATTCCAGCTGAAGCTCTGCAGGGTGTCTCGCAGCAATTTGCACTCCCTGTTGTATTTCCAGGCCTCCTGCATCACTTCATTCAGCTTCTCATCCTCATTCTCTCCTGTTTGGGACAACAAATGGACACAGGAGGTTTGGCCTCGTGCCTCACTCCGGGCTCAGCAAACCAGGCAGTTATTCCTGCTCGCCCCACACAAACCCAGAAAATGGGCTTTAAATCAGATATTCCTGTTTGAAAAGTTCTTTTAACAGCTCGGCATATCACTAAAATTCCACATGAACCCAAATGCCAGCCCACAGGCTGCCCAGGAGTTTTGTTTTTCCTTCCTCACCACTGACACAGACAGACCCAAAGTCGGCGTCTCGCACATTTAGGAATAAAACGTTCTTAAAAGTGGCAACCTTTACCAGCCTGTGGTAGAATGCACTGAGCAATCACATCTCTCAGCTTCTCCAAAGCCACGTTGGAATCGTTGCTTCCATTCTCAGGGTCGTGGATGTAAACACCATCCTTTGGCTTGGTGCTGCAGAAGAACAAGGGGGAAATAATTAGAATTTGGGCGCAGCTCAAGCTCGTTATTCGTTGTGTAACTGCTCCAGTGTAACACAGCTCCTTCCCTCTCTGGGAGACAGGTTCAGCGTTAATTATTATTGTCCTATATTATGAGATCATTTGAGGTATGAGGAAAAATAAATATTTCTTTAAATGACTTCAAATAAGGGTAATCCTAAAATGCATGAGCAGATCAACTCGAATGAAGAGAGGTTACCAGACCTTTCCAGTAAATAAACATCAGGATGAGAAAAAAGATCTTGGGAATTCTTTCTCCCAGTTTCCTTTATCTTACATGTGAGCCACCATCCCATTTAACAGAGGAGCAGTATCCAACCTCCTTCCAACCCTCACCGCCACACCTTGGCACTCCACTCTGTGCCACCAAAAGTGTGTTAAACCACCCAAAATGAGCCTGTGCCATTCCCAAAGCCATTTTCCAGCCATCCCAGCTGGCTCCACGTTGTCCTTTCAAACGCAGCTTTGGAGTTACCCCAGGAGTTTCCGCTTGCGCAGGATCGGGTTGTTCACGGAGTGAAGAGGTTTCAGGCTCACTTTGAGGTCTTGGATTCTCATGTTTGCAAGTTGTTCTGCGTGAGCCTGTTGGATCCCTGCCACCATGGCCTGCAAGGACAAAAGAGGCACTCGGTGGAAACAACACATGGACAGTGTTTGCCACGGGTGAAAAAAAAAAAAAAGAGGCACCAAAATCCCATTTATTCTGGAGATGTGTAAGAAAAATCAGGTTTGTGTGAAGTGAGTCGTGGTTAGAACTAAAATCACAATCACAAAATATCACAGGGAGAAACAGGACAAAGGATCATCTCCTTCTCATGTTCACAAGATTGACTGAACTCCTCTTTGAGCAGAAATTAAAGGCAACAAGGACTATTTGTTTAATTAGTGAGGTCATGGCTGCAGTGAGGATAAAAGATGGCAAAAAAGAGGAAAGACCTATGCAAGATCCCTCAGGCTCTGCTCTCTACCATCAGCACATGGCTGTTAATTCCCACCAATCTGGGAGCATCTCCTTCAAGCCCAAATTTCACATTTTATTTTCATTTTCATCCCCATTTCCATTTCCTCCTTAAGATCTCAGTCCCTCCAAAAGCAGAAGAGAAGCGCCTTATCTGCATAACCCCATGCCAAAGAAAGCCCTTCCACCCATCCCAGAGCTCTCCTGCTGCTGTGCAACATTCCTGACACAAGAACTGCTGCTCAGACCTTGTCCATCATCAGCTGGGCAGAGGGCAGGATGTTATCCAGGGCCTCTGTGGAATTGAGCCAGGGATGGTCCAACACCCCCTCGATGGTCAGACGTTCCTCAGGTTTGACCTTCAGCAGCCTGGCGAGGAAAAATAAATCCCTAATGAGGAGTTTGTTGATTTACAGAGCGTTTAAGTGTTTTAAATGCCAAAATAGAAGCTCCTCCAAGAGCTCCAACTGCTCCAAAATCAGTCCCAAATGTGTCTCAGCTTCCTGGCCTTGGTTTAATGCTGTCACAGCTCAGCCAGGGCAATCCAGCACTCAGGGCAAAGGGAGGTGCTAAAGGCTTTCCTGGGATACCTCAGTGCTGCTGAACTCCACAGCCACTGCTCCCAGGTGGGAAATCACCTTCCAAAGGAACTGGAAGTGACCCAGGGCGGCACTCTCTGGAAATGCACTCCCAGAGCTCATCCCCAGGACAGGTGACACTCATTCCAAGGGCTCTGGGCATGGAAACCTTGCAGGATTCACTGCTCCCACCATGCCACTCCTCAGCTTTTCTCCCCATACAAAGTCCTCAAGTGATGAACACTTTGGTTCCAGCTCCTCAAAATAAAAAGCAACTTCATTCCAAGATTGCTGAAAACTCCATGAAATCGATTTTTTCTAGCATGAAACCCTGAAAAGAGGATTTGCAGATAAATTTGTGTCCTCGTGACGAGCATAACTAAATAAAAAAGCAAAATTTCCCACAGAGTGCTGACAAGTCATCCCAAAGTCTGAATGAGAATGGGAATGACTCCATGAGCTTGTCACACTTCCTTAGACAACTCCAAATCAGCTCCTTGGCTGCAGAAGCACAATTGTTTAATGTACCAAGAAAGTGGAAATAACTTTGTACTAAATGTCAGCAGCACCATGGGGGAGCTCAGAAATCCCACTTGCTGCCAACCAGGTTAAGTTCACTTTTGATACTGGACATGTGCATTCCTTTTCCATGCATTTTCTAAATCCTAGCCCATTATCAAATCCTCAGGAGGTCAGAAATCAGCTCGACACACTTGAGAGCTGCCTGAATGCCAAACGTGACCTCCAGAAGCCAGAAGAAGAGCTGCCTACATTCACAGAATGCAAATTTAGCTGGAATTATATTAAATCTGAACATATTCCTGCATCCTAAACACAGCTTCAGACTCTCTGGTTGGAAAAAAAAAGCAGGAAAGGGAATCCTGGTAACATCAGAGGGAGAATGAAATGAACTGGATCCATGTGACAACACCCTGAGAGCTGAGTTTTATAGGAATTTTAGAAGACAATGAAACCTTTTGCCTGTGGAGTTTCTGTGTGAGAATAAAGAGCTGACCTTGGTATAAAGGAAAGCTAATTTGGTGCAAGGTTGAGGGTTCTAAAAAGGCTCTTAAAAGGTCCCAGCACCCACTGCAAACACTGTGAGATCCTTGGAGGATTTACAGTACATCTGAGGAGCCAGCAACACTCTTAAATTACTTCCCCAATTGATTTTTTTTTCCTATTTATATTGCTTTTATTCTCTCAGTTCCTCTGGTGATGTAAAGGCAGTAAGTCCCTGTCACTTTTTCAAAATCAAGTGAGGTCAAGCCCTAATCAGTGCCACGTTCTTGCTCCCAAACAGACCAAGTCTTTGAAAGACTCCCAGCTGAGGGATGTGCCCTGCATGGAAAACAGACTCCATTAGCATTTGGAATAAAACATCCATGCAAAAACCTTATCTCAGAGTCTGGCACTTCATGACAGATCTTAACCTCCCTCTCCATCCTCTTGCCTGACTCTTTTTAGGCTGTGTATGATGTGCACAAGGCTTTAAGGGACAGATTTACCACATCCCATTAAAGCCACTTGATTTTCACAGGAATTTAAATGTTATCCCAGGAAATCTGGGCCAATTGTGTTATCCTGAAACCCTTCAGTGCTCCCACTCCCCTTAAAGACTAAACAAAAAATTCACCCCAATGAAAGAGACACCAAAATTAAACACTTGGGCAGGGAAAGAAAAGTATCTCCCAGACTTGGTTTATGCTGAATGTGACAGAGAATTTGTCAGCTGGATGAGCTGCAGACAATCTCCCTGCTGCTGGAAAAACAACCCTTGGGATAAGGCACTTCCAGGTGCTTTTCCAGTTCCTTAACACTGAAACATTCCAATTCCTTCAACACCAGCACAGAACAAGAGGAGAGTTTCCTCCACAGACTCACTTTCTCACGATGTCTTTCGCCATTTCTGAGATCTGGCTCCACTCTTCTTCTGGGAATTCAAAGCTCCCTGTCATGATCTTTTTCCTCATGTCCTTGGGAATCGTCCTGCTGTGGTGCTTGGAGTAAAAGGGGGGATATCCACACAGCATCACGTAGATAATGACCCCCAGGGACCACAGGTCACAGCTCTGCAAGCAGAAAAGGTCACTTTGGGGTGCACTTTGCAGCAAACAGTGGGGGAGCAATGATAAAAGCTCTGTGTGATTCCCTAAGGGAACAGAAGCAGCTCAGCTCCTCCTCCAGATCCACCTTCATGGATAAATCAGGCTGCTGTGAACGAGGCAGCTCCATGCTCCAAGCTGAACAATTCCCAGGTGCTTGGGAATGCTCTGGGAGCAGCCAGGGCTGCAGAGGGATACCTGAATCCCCCAATCCAATCAAAGAATCCAGCTGTTTACAATGGGAGGCTGAAAACAGAACCACCATCCAACAAAGCAGCCAGCAGGGATATTAAATCAGAGCTGTCTGTGGGGACAGCCAGGGAGATGGAGGAGCCAGGACTGCATTGCCATGGAAGGACAGAGCACCTGGAAGCCTGTCAGGGTCTATTTTGGGGAGCCAGGTGAGTGCCAGATGCTGCTTCTGCAGAGTCACACTTGGGCACAAGGCCCTGACCTCAGCAGCCCTCTCAGCCAGTGCCACCAGGGCTGCACAGCTCCGTTCTCCACATGAAACACGGGAAGAAAACCACTCCCACCTTGTAAATCCCAAACCAAGGGGCAAGAGAGGGAAGAAGAAAACTCCTGTGTTAAAAATACAACTAGCACATTCTGAAGAGTTCTCAGAAGTGTCTGCTACCAGCACCAGCCTGGTTCTCCAGGATGGAGAAGAGGCAATCAGAGCCCTGAAACAGGCAGCTCTGGGACACAGACTAATTAATATTTGCTTTAACTCTCTCTATGAGGCTACTGAATGTTAACATTGCATACCAAATACCTGCTCAGGCACGTGGTGGAATAAACAACCATCCCTAAAGGGATTCCAGCTGGAATCAGGGCAGATCCTTACACTGGGATCACAATTAGCAGCTAATTTGAATTAAAGTTGACACTCCCAGAACACTCAGTGGTTCAAGCACTGCTCAGGCAGCAGGTGACAGTGATTACAATACAGAGGAAAATGTTTTAGAATGCCCAAAAAAAAGAGTATGACCTTTCAGGGCATTTCCTGCTATGATTTTGCCAAGATTCCAGCAGCTACACAATAAATTCTTGTTTTCCAGAAGATCCAGGTACAGAGCAGTTTCTGGCACAGCTGCCTAACAAGGAACATTCTGCACATCCAGAAACTCTGACAGCAGGAAAGAGACTCCCTTTGAAGAGAGGGGAGAGAGCTTCCCTCACAGCCCCACTCCAGCAGAGTCATTCTACTCTCTCCAAAACCTTGTCCATATTTAATGCTCCTTAAGAGCATTTGTGTATTTTTCCTTTAATCAGAGGATCGTTAAGTGTGCATCTCATTATTTGCTCTAGCAGAAGCACCAGGGTCATGGAAGACTTTTACAGCTGTTGTTTTTCCCAGCTCACCTTGTTGTAAGTGTAAGGGGTTGGAGAGGTGGGAATAATACCAGACTTTTCTTTCTGATGTCTTCTTTGTGCCTCCAATACCTGGTGAGAGGGGAAAAAAAAAAACAAACAAAGAAAAAATCCATCTCATCAACAGGCACCACAACCAGCAAAGCCTATGCCAAAGATTCCTGATGCTTTTTCATTCAGGAAACTTATTCCAGCTCTACCAAGCTCCAACTTTTCTCCCTAAGGAAGACTGGAGTGTTCTTAACAGGGAAAATACTAAAATATTTTGCTGCTTTGACTGAAGTCTCCAGTTCTACCTGAATTAAAGTGACTGCTCACAACCTTCAACCCCTCCACGCTTGGAACAAGAACCCAAAGTGTGTCTGGAGGGTAAGCCAAGCTCCAGAGCTGTCCCTTTTTGCCTCTCCCAGGAACAAATCCCATCAAATCTGTCCCTTGCTGATCCAGTGTGTGGGTTTGGGCTGCAGGGAGCCCCAGCAGGCTCCAGCTGAGGAGGCATTTTCAGAGCATGCTCTTATCTCTGAGCTGCCCTTCCCAGTGATTAAAGGCTGCCCAGCACTGCAATTAAACCTCCATCTGCAGCTGCTTTTCATTTTCTCCAGGACTTCAACATAAAAGCACAGAAGAGAGGGGGAAAAGCAGCTCTACAAAGAGCAGCCTGTCTGTAATTACAGATTGTGCTTAATGACCAGGGCCAGGCCAAGGTGCCCAGGTACCAACCCTCTGCCACTGCCCTTTGGGAGCAGTCACCTTTGCAGAGCCTCATTGTTCCTTTTAAATGGAATCCTGAATTAGCTGAGCTGGAAGAAGGATGGGGAAACATTTCTCCAAAGCTTTAATACAGCTGAAGGTCAATTGTCACCCTCAGTGCTGAGCAGAGGCTGGGGAATTTGTCTTATCAACAAAACCCTGTGGCACTCCAGCTCCAGAGGTGGCTGCTACCCAAATCCTCAAGATTCCTGCACCCAGAGCCCTCCCCAGGACAGCAAAGAGTGTTAAAATGATGGGGATGTGGAGGCTCAGGCAATAAATGATCCCCCTCGAGCCCGGAGCTGGAACTGGTTGTTACCTGAGGTGCTACGTAATAGGGAGTGAACTGGGGTGTCATCAAGTCACCTTGGTCTACTTTGGCAAACCCAAAGTCACACAATTTAACAGGTGCATCCTAAAACAAGGAGAAGAGGCTTTATTAGACAAATCTTATTCATTAGATCAGCTTTTCTAACCCATAATTCTCCCCCTGTCCTCATCTCACCTTTTCCAAACATCCACCTCGTTGTATTTAACTCCACCAGGCAGCTGAAAGCTCACAAACTGACCTTTCAAAATAGAGGTTTTGCTTTTCTGGGTGCCCTGGGCCAAGAACAGCCCTCACTCAGGGATTGGGAAAACCCTGAGCCCCTTGTAGGGGAGGGTCACTGCATATCCAGGCTAGCTGTGAGACAAAGAATTATTTGGATCTATCAAAGCACCTCTAGGTAGGGGGTTAGAACATCCTGATGAGGGGGCAGAGAAGATTTTCTAGCTGGATCTATGTTCAGGTGCAGAACCTGACTCCTATTTAACAGCAGCAGCAAGGACTCACTGCCCTCCAAGGAGATCAGGGGATGGAAAAGCACCAAGTCCATCGAGGTGCTTAAATTTAGTCACCAAAACATTAATGTCATTTTACCACTATTCTGAGAGCCACCCTTGAGCCACTTTACAGAATTCAGCAGCAAAAGGATTCCAAACGTTCATCTTACCAGAGAGTTGTCCTTGAAGAGGAGATTCTCAGGCTTGAGGTCTCTGTGTGCAATGTTTAGTGAGTGGCAATGCTGCAAAGCCAAAGCTATCTGGAAAAGGGCACAATAAATCAGCTACAATCACCAACCTCCTCCTGCAGCCTGGACATTCATTTCAGCTTTCCAAAGGACATTTCCAACACAGCTCAGACCCCAACCACTTCCACTCCACTTGGGTGGAGTTCTGAGTTAGGACAAGCCTGACCCTGCCAGGCAGTGGTGCAGGGAAGTGACAACTGGGACATGAATCCCACCAAGATTTCAGTTCAGTTTGCACTTGAAGCAAACAGAAAACAAAAGCCAGCCTGGCTGGGCTTCCCAACCACCTCGGTTTGAGAACTCGAGGCATTAAGAGCCCCCCAAAGTGAAGCAAGGTGGTGTCAGTGCCCCTTCCCTGCTGTGCCAGGGCTCCAGGGCGCTGCCCCTGCCCAGCAATTCCACCCTGGTGGATGCTCAGCAGCGAGTTCTTGCTTCAGTATTCCAGGGAATAATTCACTGCACTTGTTCCTGCCTGGAGATCCAACTCAGGCAGTTTTGTTCTTTCATTTTTGATGGTACTGCCTGCACTTTAATCATTCTGTGGCTATCCCACAGAAATGCATTCCTTGACTCTTCCAAGGATGCTTTAGGAACCTGCAATCCAGGCAGCAAAGCTCCAGGGACTGCACGATTCCAAGTGCAATTCATTTAAAGAAAAGCCAAGTATAAATATTTAAACAGCATTCCTGAGACAGAAGTGAGGCACGGCCACACAGCCCTTATTTGGAAGCATCCCTGCTGGATTCTGTAGGATCCTACCCAAGTTTAGAGCCCTTAAAAAACTCCAAATTACTGTCACAAGAGAACTTCACTGCTAATTTAGCTCAGCAATAAATACAAACACATTCCCAGAGAAAATGAGGCAGTGCTGTGACAAGTTTTAACCATTCCTGGGTACAAGACAATGATGAAGAACCATCAGATAAAAGAATTTTATAAAGACCTTCACATTTCAAACTTCATTTCTATAAACATTAAAGCAAAGAGTTACTTAAGACATGAATAACCCAAGTGTAGACACAATATTCAAATCAAAGTCTAATGACCAGGTAAATCTTTACAAGATTTTCCCACCATGTCAGAATCAAACAGCCCAAAGGATGTCAAACAAGCAATCGAGAATAATTCTGTATTTTCACCTCATTTCTTTGTTGGATGAGACAAAAAAAAATACCAGCACAATCAGCATTTCATTAGAAACAAGTCAAAGAACAAAAGTGACATGAAATTTTTTGCCCCAAGTTCAAACATTGTCTCTCCAGCAGAGGGGAACTGGGGATCCCAGCACTGAAATCCACAGAGATCCTTCTGAGAATCCCACCAGGCACTGCCAAGCAACAAAAGAGCCTGATGGACACCAAAACCCCCTGCAGAAACCACCGTGGAGGTTATAAAAGAAGTGAGCTGGGAGAGAAATGGTGAAGGAAAAACGACTTTGGAACAAACAGACACAAAATCAAGACAAACAGACACATTCCTTGTTCTCTTCCAGGAATTCCATAAGCCCAAGCCCAGAACCCAGCCTGAAAACCCCTGGCCCAGAGGAGAGAAACGCCAAGGGTGTCACGGAGATTCCGGAATCCTGCTGGAGGCAACACTTTTAGGACAACAGGAATGACAAAGTTCTCTTGGAAGTGTTCTCTGGAGCAGGTGAGGAAGAGCATGGTTAAGCACTGCAGCCCCAGAGAACAAGCCCACACCTTCAATCCTTCATTCCTAGTAAAGCTTTGGCATTGTCACTTATAACAAAGCAGGCAATGATCATCGGATCACAACTGAGGATTCTTTTATTTAATCCTTTTTTCCCACCCTTCCACAGCCCCAGGAATTGTCCCTACTTTAGCCAGAGCATGATGGATTTGCTGGGACAGGGGGTGACTTGCCTGCTTTGTTACTTGGCTCGCTTGCTTCTCAGTAAAGTGCCGGTGCTGGCTGATTCTGTGGAAGAGCTCTCCCCCTTCCATCATCTCCATTACAATTAGGAGCCGAGCCCTGTTCAAAAGCATTTCATGTTGTTACATTAAAAAATCAGAGAAAAGAACAGAATTGCTAAGCTAAGAATGCATATTTCACACAAACACTGCTTTCTCTGCACTGCTTGGGGCTATTTTGGTGCTCTCGTTTTGCCTTCGAGCGTTAAAATCCGCGGGATTTTTCTGCCTCCCAGCCAGGAACCTCCAGTTTGCTCCTCCTGATGGACTCCCACATCCAGCTGGAACAAACTCCACATGGATACATCCAGCTGCACCCAGGATGGGCCTGGAAGCCGTGTGGACATCCTCCAAGGGATAACTCTGCCCTCAAGGATAACACAGCACGTGGATGCTTCGGGGTCTGGATCCCTGTTATTTTCACTGACAGCTTTGCTGCCATCATTATGAAGGATAACAAACAGGAAGGTGGAGATCAGGGCTGCCAGATCCTCAAGGAATTAACTCCCAGTTCCCACCACACAGCAAAATCAGCTACAGCAGAGCCTAAGACAGGTCTCAGCTCTTTCATTCTCCCAGCTCTGGTGATTTGCTCCACTAAGATCCCATCAGAAGACAATACTTTTATCCTAAGCAACAACAATGCACGAAAATCACTCTGCTCCATGTTTTCCTGTGTTCACTTAAAGCAGGACAATGCATTGAGAGTTTTCAGGGCTGAATTTCATATTTTTTTAGAAACAACTCTTTCACACAATGCAGACTGAATCAATGGAAAACCTAAAAAAATGGAAATGCATTCAAAACAGGGAGCGAAGGAAGCAAAATAATTTAAATACACGAAAGTCAGGAGGGGAAAAAAGCAAGGGCTGCTTGGTCTGCAGGATAATTATTATATCTGGGACCCCTTTTAAATAATAATTTTGTGATTAAAACCAAACCAAACAAAAAAAAAAAAAAAGCAAACTCCACTATACCTTGGGCTAAACATGGAAAGCAAGCGGTGGGAATGAACCACCCTATGTAATCTTACCTGGGGCTGGATTCATGTGGGAACTGCACACTGTTAGCATAAACTTCAATTATTTGAACAATATTGGGATGTGTTGCACACATCATGTGCAGACGTACCTTGAAGAGAAGGGAAGAGCTGTTACTGCACACAGGGATGAGCACCTGAGCCCTGCTGAGCACTGAACGGGAGAAAAAACACCCCAGACTGGTCCCCAAATCTGTCACAGATCACAGAATGACACGCAAAGCTCCAGGAAAAGCTCAATCTTGGGAGTTCTTTATATAAATTTAAAAGTTGTACCAGCTTTGAAACAGCAATGGAGATGCAATTGGAATGGGAAATTAATGAATAAACCCTAAAATTCCATCATGTGGCTTCTTTTGTGGCTCAGTGCTCACCACACCTGGAACATCACCTCCCAACATTCTGGAACAGGGCACTTCAGGAATTTTCCCCACTTTAAAGCTCCCTGGGCTGCTCAACCAAGCCAAGCTCGGTGCTTTTTGTACCCAGATTATTTTAATGGGAATTTCAAAGGAGAATTTGCTCAGTCACAAGAAATGGAAGTTGCCTAAACCTCGAGGACAATGAATCCTTCTTTAAATTCCTGACGGCTTGGAGGAGTGCCCATCATTCCACAGGCTGGCAGTTTGGCACCTCAGGAACTCCCAACCAGCATCAGGGGCTGCTTCAGCTCCTGGAACATGGAAAAATCCATTTCCAGAGCAACTTGAAGCCTTCTTGGAGCAGTGACATCCAAAAGTGAGACATAGGGAAGCAAAATCCCCTCTCAAACTGGTTATGCTCCATTACACTGCATGCAGGGTGAAGAACAGCTTCAAAATGCAGCTCAACTAATTATAAATAAATCTCTGGAAGCACAACCAGCAACTAGGAGTTCGGTGGTGGGGTTTTATTTTTAAAACACTGCAAGAATTGAAGATTTTTTGGAGAGAAAAAGCAGGAACTGTACCTCATTTCGAGCTTTTGGACGATCGAGGAGGATTTTCAGTGCAAAGCGTTCTTGGGAGGATTTTTTCATGCAGACTCTGGTATTACAGCAACAAAATCATTCAGTCAGCAAGGATGTTAAAAACAGACACCTGAAGCAATTGATTCGTGGCTCTGAGTTTGCTCTCCACGTGGGAATTCCCAGGAATGCCCCCAAAGTGGGATACATGGGGCACAGCTGAGCTCTCACTCTAAATTCAGCCTCAAGAGAGATTTGGGAGGGAAATAACCCAAAGCACACCTGAACACGCCCAGTGATGTTGGAATAAATAGAGTGGTTTGGGAAGGAAATCCTCATTTTGGTGGGATTTTTTTTTCTCTTTTTGCCCCCATTTAACATTATCAGTTGAGGAAAGGGCTCGTGTTTGACAATAAAGAATAAATAAAGAATAAAGCACAAAATGGGAGTTTTAATGAAGGCATGGCAACACAAAAAGGATGAAGAGGAACCAATGGCCCAGACAGGAAGATAAATGATGGGAAAGACAAAGGGAACAGCAGCACAGTTGTTTTCCAGCACAAATTCCCCTTCCCTGAAGGAAGAAGCCTTGTTGGAAAGGTGTTTTGCCTTCCAGAAAGCCTCCAGGGCTTAGAAATCCATGAGGAGCAGGGCTGGGATGGAAAGCCAGTGGCAGTGTCTGCTTTGGGCTCACGAGAAGAGCTGGAAAAACAACTGGAAAAGCAGGAAAGGGGCAGTGCTGGGGCAGCAGGATCCAAGGATGGAGGGGGGTTCAGGAGGAATTTCTGTTGTCATTATTCCACAGCCAACTCCTGTTCCCTCCTGGCTGTGGGAATGCGCCAGGATGGGGAAGGAAGGAGAAGTTTTCCTTCCCAAATTCCCCAAAAAATGACAAAACCCCTCCTGCATGACCCAGGTGGGACAGAGATATTAACTGCTTATCATTTTTCATCATCACATTTAGCAAAATACTCACTGACTTCTCCACAGGGCGGGGACAATCCCGGAGTGTTCCCTTACCTAACGGGCCCACTGATCCCAGCTCCCAGCTTCTGAGTCCAGTTAATGTTGTATTCCTCTAAAATGGAGGTTTCCTGTTCAGGAAGGAGTAGCAGGAGGGAAAACACAGTCAATAAATACATAATAAATAAAATTACTACAGCCTTTCCAAAAAAAAAAATCAAAAAACCCAGCTCAGCAGATCTGGCTGGCAGGAAGGTGCCTGCTGGGGAGTTTCCTTCCCTGAGGAAAATGAAATATAAATATAAATAAATATAAATGCTCATGTCGTGATTTACCTCATCAAAATCATTTCTGTGCAGCTGGAATTTCAGACCAGGATTACTGAGAGCAGTAAATGGGATTTTGTTGCTTTAACACCCAAAGCATAACACAGTCACCCACCCTGACTCAATTCCAGCTTCCTACCTATAAATGATCAATCACAACGAAACAAGGAACCCATTTCAGCATTAAAATGCATTTTTTTGGTCACAGAACACAACAGAAAACAGAGGGTTTCAAACCTTTGGAACCATCACCCTGTAAATTAAACCCTGCATGATTAATTTTAGATTTTTCTGATAACGAAGCAAGCTCCTTTTGTCCAAATCCATACAAACAGGGCTGGGTTTTGTTAAGCCACAGCTTGGGTGCTCTCAGGCTTAACCATGTCCCAAGGCAGGCTGTAACTCCAGTGCTCAGTGCTTTGATTGATGCCCTGTGCTGGGCCTTTGTTCCTTTATTAAATTCCTGCCTCTGCTCGAGATAAATCCCAGGAAAAAGAGCTGCTGCAACACCAGCACTGGGGAGGCTTATTGAAGCAGGTAAAAGAATTCCCAAATACACTGGAAATTCATGGAAGAGGCCACCACTGGAGGTTTAATGAAAGGTTTAAAAGAAAGGGGCAGGAAAGCTCAGGGGATCCCCCACGTTTGTGGTTTTCAGCTCAAAGAAATTTCTTATCAATTCAACTCAGATAAATTTCACTTGTGAGGAGCCTGTTAGGGAAAAGCTGATTTAATTCTCTGATATTCAAAACAGCAGAGGGGGGAGGATGAAAACACAACTTTAGGAGGGTGTTAATTAAAATAGCATTTAATTTCTATTTCCTATTCCGTGAATTTGCCATGGTTCTAAAGAAAAAGGTAACAATTTTATTTTTCCACTTTTTAAATTTGAATCCCAACCTTTATCCCAAAGCAGCTTCACCACTAAGAAGTTAAAATGAATAATTCAGTGGTCAGGAAACACAAATGATACCAAATTCAGGCTTTGGGAGCTCTGATGCCCAGAGATGCCAGCATCACTTCCACCTCCCAGCTCAGGAGTGGGAGCTCCAACTCCAGCAGCAGGAATTCACATTTGTCAGGCAAAGTGACCTTAGGATTTTCCAGCCTTAAGGATTCCATCATTCTGATCCTAAACAGCTGGAAATGCTTTAAAAGCACCAATGTATTTGAAAATATCAAAGTGTTTTGGCTGGGGAGCACAAAGGCTTTGGCTCCTGGCTCGGATTCTGTGGGTATGGAATTCCTGGGCTCAGCTCCACATCTGGGAATTCCCTGCCCAGCTCCGAATTTCCAGGTTGGCTCAGCTGGGATTCTCCTGCTGTGGCTGGGAACAGAAGAGGAGCACTTCCAAAAAAACCTGCAGGGGTGCAATTCCTCACAGGAAACCTTTCTGCTCTCCCTCTGAAAGGAACCTGAAACCTCTGCTTGCTCCTTACATTCATTTTCAGTGGGAAAAGGGGATAATGATCCAAAATAGAGGGAATTCCAGCAAAGTTTCACTCCCACTTGGAGCCGGGATCTCTCCAGCAGCTAAACTCCCTCCCACCAAGCCTCAGCCAACAGCTTGGGCACCCTCCCAAAGTGCAGAGTCAGCAGTCTGGGATGCTCAGAGCCTGGAAAAGCAGCATTCCCAGAGTTCTGCCAGCCTGGATTTCCAGCAGGCTGCTCTCACACACATCAGGATTGCTCAGCCCCTTCTGACTTGTTGATCTGAAAGGTCTTCTCCAGCCTTACTGATTCTGCTGGATATTGATGGGAAAAGGTTTGAAATAAGGAGCTTTGGGAGCCACAGAGTAACTCGAAGGAGTGCAGGCTGCTGCTGCTGCTTGGACAAACTCCATGGATCCAGCTAGAGCAGTGCCACATCCTGGGGAATTCCACCTCCTGCTCCTTCAACCTCCCCTCGATTCCCAAACGTGGATCACTGTCCTGAATCCCAGACCTTGAACCTGAGGTGAGACCAACAAAACCTGACCTAAAGCAAGGATTTGAGAAGCACAAAAATCAACATAAAGTATGAAAGTACTAAATTATGGGGGAGATTCAGACTGTGCCCAGAATTCCAGGGATTTGCCCAGGGAGTTTTCTTTGAACCTCTCTGGATTAGGAGGAGCAGGAGCACAGAACTGTCCCCACACTTCCACAACTGCTTCAGCTTTTCAGCTTTAAACCCCAAAGAATTCTGATGTGGAACCTCTACCTTCACATGAAATACCACAGAAACACTTAAATCCTTTTTTTTTCCCAAGCCTTCAGGATGGCTCCTTCCCTGGAGTGTGCCAAGAAAAACACAGGCACCAACTCTGACACTTGAGCTCAGGGGTTAATTACAACCTCTTTAGATTCCCTTCCACTCTTTTTCTTAGTGCAAACACCACACATTTTCAACATGGAAATGCTCAAGGTCAGGTGGGAAAAGGCTTGGGACAATATGGGCTAGTGGAAGGTGTCCCTGCCCATGGCAGGAGGTGGGATGGGATGAGATTTAAAAGTCCTTCCAACCCAAACTTTTCCAGGATTAATCAACTGCAGGAGGCAAAGAGCCTCCAGAGAGGCTTGAAAGCATTGCCTTACATCCTTTATCCCAAAAGGGAATCCCCCAGCTCCCACAGGAAACCCACCCAGCCAGGGCACAGAAGCATCCTGAGCTCACACCCTGAAACCCTGCATCTGTTCAGCTCCAAACACACAAATCCCACACTCCAGAGTGGCTTCTGCCATGGCAGCACCCCAACAGGAACTCTGGGAACATCCCAAGAGTCAGGAAGAGGGAACAGTTTGCCCACTTGCAGGGAATGAGGAAGGGGTTAGAAAACAGGGTATGGATTGCTGGAAAATGTGGGAAAATGCTCTTTAAGAAAGGCTCTTCTTTGGTGTTTGATCCTTGTAGCTTTCAAGCCTAATCAACGAGATTTAATTCGTGAAACAGAGCATCCAACAAGCTCTGAGTGGTGTCCAGGTGTTAGAAAACCAAATTACTTGGTGGTGGAATTGCCTCGTTAAGGTTTAGGGCTTGATATGTTTCAGTGATCGTAGATCTGGGGATGGTTAACAAAGCTTGGGAAGAAGGCTTCGGACACAAGGAATGCAGAATTTATGGGGCAAAAGGACATTGGGCAGAACCCCCAAGATAAGGAAGAAACTAAAAAACCCAACTCTGTGTTGAAATCAGCTCCCGTTGGGTAAAAGGTAATTCCAGCAGGGACAGGTTGTGATCACCAACTCAGAGCCACTGAGCCAGGAAACGCCCCCGACCCAAAGGAAGAGAAGGGCTGAGCCTGGCACTAATTACGCTAGGAAGTGAGAGAATCATTAACTAACAGGAAACAGAATACTAATTAACAAGTGAACTCTAGAACTTGGAGCCAGTGAACACCGATTCCTTTGTTTGCTAAAAGGTAGAAACAGCAAAAAGTTTGGATAGCCGGGGCGCTCGGTTTGCGGGATCCTCCGCCTCGCCCTCTGCGCAGAGTAAACAACCTCTCCTTTCCACACCGGACTCCGTTTGTGTTTAAAAAAAAACAACAAAAACAAACCCCAAAATCGACCACACGGGCACCGTGACCCGGCGACCCCAGCGCGGGGTGCCCCTGCCCTCCCCGGCGGCTCCCGCCAACCTTGATCGTCTTGTCCATGTCGTGATCCTGCGACATCGTCCCGCGGGCCCGGGGGCGCTGGGCCGCGTCAGGCAACGCGCAGCCCCGGAGGAGCCTTTGTGCCGCCGCCGCTCCGCCTCATGCCCGGCNCCCGCGCCCGCCCCGCGCCCGCCGCGGGATTTTGGGAGCCGCCGCCACGGCGCTGGAGCGGTTTGCAGGCAGCTGGCGACAGCTCTAAAAGCGCCGCGGCAGCAGCAAAGCCCCCGGAGGGCTTTCGAGAGGGAGGCGCCTTTGGATGACGCTGCCCCACCGGCCCTCGCTAGGCGGAGCGAAGCGCTCTGGCCCCGCCTCCTGCCGGCCGCGCGGGGTAAGCCGAAATCTCGCGAGATCTCGGCGGCGAGACCTAACGAGGGGAAGCGGCGCCCGTCGGGCCCCGACGGACCGCGCTGCAGGAGATCTCGCGAGATCTCAGGGCGCACGCTTGTTTGATGGGCGGTGTTGCTTCAAGTCTCGCGAGAGTTGGGGCGCTCGCCCGCCTGAGGGGTGATGGCTGCCTGTGGAGTCGTGAGGGGGAGCGGCGAGAAGGCGCCTCAGAAGCCGCTCTGTGCCTTCCGGCCGGGCATGGACCGTCTTCCCCAATAACCGCACCATGGGCGTGTCTCCCAGGGCGGTTCCACCGCCCTCACTCAGGCTCAGGCGCTCCTCGCACCTCCAGCCGCGCTGGGGCCAAGGAGCAGCTGGAGTTTTGCCTGTAACATTAAGGCAACCACGAGGAGAGCGGGCAGGGCAGAAAGTCAGCGAAAATCCTTTAAAATGATGGATGCAGGAATTTGTGTGCACTTGTCATCACTGGCACAAACCTCCAACAAAGGTAGGGTTGGCTGCACTGAGACAAGAAATGTTTATTTGGAGTGGCTACAAGGAACAAGAAGGAAAAAAACCCCTCACTTTTCCCTCACAGATTTGACGCTACTTCCTGGCCCAGGTACACACTGAACTCTGTTCACTTTGCTCACAGAAGAGAAACATATGCTTACTTTATAGGACAAGGGTTATACACCTAGGTCTGTAAGCCAACACATAATTGTTATTTTCTATTATATAAAACTTCCTAGACTAAACAAGCATTTAAATGATTTCTCGGGAAAAATAAGCTTATTTATCAGATAGAGATGTAAAGATCACATCCCTCTCCTATGGGTGATTGCACCCACATAATACATACCCAAAACGTACCCAAAGTAACCACCCATCTTGTTAGTGCTCAACCAACTCTATTTGGTATTATAAAAAGATAAAGCCAAGTAGTTGGTTGATTTTTTTCCTTTTTTAACAAAAGCTCCTTTAAACACCTAAAAAATGCCTCTTAATGCAGAGTTACATATTTTTGCATACTAAATTTCGTGTGCTGAGAAGAGCTTTCCTTTGTGTGCCATGAAGCTGCATAATTATTTCCAAGTTCGTGGAGAAGGCTGCTGTCCTTTTTTAGGAGTTTTTCTGTGGAATTTTGATTGTCACCTAGTGGGGGAGAAAAAAAAAAGTCACAAGTTATAGTTTTCTGGAGACAGTTTTCAGGGGTATTCATAGGAAGAGTGAGAGGCAGGAGAAAATTTGGTGTACCCCAGTCAGGGACAGGTTTGGAGACTGGGAAGGCTCAAGGAGAAGGGGAAGCTCAAAGTTTGGATCACAGTTTTGCCCCAATTCGATTTCAACTCTGAGCCCAGCCCGCAGCAACAGGCACAAAGAGGAGTTGGAGCTACACCAGAGGGTTGGGAAGGCCTTGGATTCAGGGATACTCACATTTTTCACCTCCACATAGGCCTCCAGGCCATACTCTCCCAGCTCTCGCCCATTCCCAGAGGCTTTGTAGCCACCAAAGGGGGCCTGGGCACCAAACACATCATAGCAGTTTATCCTGGAATGGAAAAGCAAGGGTTAAACACCTGTAGCTCAGGGAAGAGCCCTCTGGCAGCACATGGATACCCGAGCTGTTCACAGCAGAGGGAGGGGGGAATTTCTGGGCAGGATTCCTGTATTTTTCAATTCCTTCAGCCATCAGAATGAATCAACACTGGAATTCATCAGGCAGGACACAGAACATCAGGGAATCCACCCACATTTCTCATTATTCCAGGGCCAAGTGTCCAGGTTGCCACCCTCAGCTGCAACTTCCAGGGATCCAGGGGCAGCCACAGCTTCTCTGGGCACCCTGTGCCAGGGCCTCAGCACCCTCACAGGGAAGAATTCCTTCCCAATATCCCATCTAACCCTGCCCTCTGGCAGTGGGAAGCCATTCCTCTGTGTCCTGTCACTCCATCCCTTGTCCTAAGTCCCTCTCCAGCTCTCCTGGAGCCCCTTTAGGCACTGGAAGGGGCTTTAAGGTCTCCTTGGAGCCTTCTCCAGGCTGAACACTCCGAGCTAACCACTCTCATAGGAGAGATGCTCCAGCCTAAATAAATAAATAAATAAAACTATATATAAAAAATACACCTAAACTTTACCAAGCTCCCATTACACCAGAATGTCTGACACTTCTCTGAGCTAAGTACATGTAAAATTAGACCCAAAGGAGAGCCAGGCTGTCAATGAGCAATCCCAATAAGCCATGGCAGCAGCCAGGGAAGCTCCCAGCAGCTGTGGGAGGAGGCAGGGCAGGCTCACCAGACTGTCCCAGCCCGCAGGCTCTGTGACACGAAGTTGGCTTTGTCCAGGTCCTTGGTGAACACGGCGGCTGCCAGGCCGTACTTGGAGTCGTTGGCTCTCTCAATGACCTCCTCGATGGTTTTGAATTTCAGGATCTGCATGACCGGCCCAAATATCTGCAAAATCCAAGCAGAGCATTGGAGAATCTGTGCAAACAGATCACAGGGAGGCTGTGGGTGATGTGGGGCTGTGTTTGTGTGCCTAAAGTCCCACAGGACGTGAAGTTCAGTGTCACCTCCCCTGTTACAAAGGGCCCAGGATGTAAGCAGAAGGGAAGATAATGTAACATGGAGAAACCTCGAGTTTCACAGCTCACCAACAGCCAGTGCTTGTAAACCTGGGGGTTTTGCATCACGAGGTGGGAAGGGGCTGGACAGGGAATGCTGCAAAACTCACCTCCTCCCTGGCAATGGTCATGTTGTCCTGCACGTCCCCAAACACTGTGGGCTGGATGAAGTAGCCCCTGTCTGCAGCAGGGTTGCCACCACACAGCAGCTTGGCTCCCTCCCGCTGCCCAGTGCTGATGTAACCCAGGATCTTCTTGAACTGCTCCTCATCCACCTAAAAGGCAGGAGGGGGACACAGGTCAGCTCCACTTGGAAAAAGACTCCACTCCGACCTGCTGTGCTCTAGCAGTTCTTTATTTCAAGAGGCTGCCAAGCCAGCTCCAAAGGGAAATGATCATTTTTAAATGCCAGCATCAAGTTTTGGAATCATCAGAATGGTTAATTAACTCCCTCCTGCACCAGTGAGGAGATAATGGGCACAGTTCAAATTAGGTTAATCAATAGACCGAGGGATACTCCCATTCTAATCTACACAGTGACTCCAGATTGGGACAATTTCACGAGATAACAGCTCAGGGAGTTTCCTGCTCTTACCTGAGGGCCCTGCTCAGTTTTGAAGTCAAAGGGGTTTCCAACCACCCTGGCCTTGGCCTTCTCCACACTCCTCTCCACAAACTCATTGTAAATGTCCTCCTGCACATACGTCCTGGACCCAGCACAGCAGCACTGCCCTTGGTTGAAGAACAGGGCAAAGTGGGCTTGATCCACAGCCCAGTCCACTAGGATGAGGGAGAGAAAACAAATAAGCAAATAAACCCAACCAGAGTCCAGGACTTCTTTAGGACAATTATCACAGAGACTGCTGGGGATACAAAGTCCTTTCACTTGGCAGCATTTGCCATGGGTTTGACTTAATTCTTATGAGGGTCTACTTATGAAGCACCCCAGCCTAGAGAAAAATATCTGAGGCAGATTACAGTTCTCATTGGAAATTATCAGGTATTAAGGACAAATTTTTTTCCTTCCTTCCTGCCATATAAAAGGCTGTATGTTGGCTCATCAAGGCCAAAAAAAGAGTTTATATTCAAGGGATGAGGGAAGCAGGACTTTGTAAGAGAAGAAAAGAATGGTGTGCTCCAAGAGAAATGGAAAGCAAACTGGAGCAATGGCTGCAGGAAGATACTCATACAATTATTGTTTGTTGATAACTGAACTTCCCAGCACTGGGAAAAGAAGTGGGAGTGGAGAAGTGCTGACACAAAAATGCAGCAGCTACAGCAGGAGGCACGGAGTGGTGGTGTCCAGGCTGGAGCCTCACACAACACAGGAGAGCTTTCCTTCCCTTTCCTTTCCCCTCCAGTTCTGCTTGGAAGTGGCCAAGGTGAAAGGCACAGATCAAACCTTGCACAGCAGCTACTCACTGTCTGCATCAGACATGATTATATTTGGGCTCTTCCCTCCAAGCTCCAGGGTCACCCTCTTGAGGTTACTCTCTGCTGCAGCCTTTTGGATCAGGTGACCAACCTGTGGGGAGAGCAGAGCAGGTGTTGGAATTAACTCCCACATCAGCAAGGCCTGGCAGGGCTCTGGGTTTCCATCTCAGTCAGCACTTCAATGCTAATCCCCTCATTGTCAGGGCTTTGAGTCTGCCCAGAGATTCCCCTCCAGTAAGAAGCAGCTCAAGGGAAACAATAGGAAATATTCTAAAGAATCAAATCAGAACAAAAGAGTCTTACGCAATGCAAATATACACAGCACACCCTGGAATCAGCTGCATTTTTTAAAGAGGTGTAGAAGGCACAGCACCTCCAGTATTTTATCCAGCAATGAGATATTCTGTGGGCTGAAAGTTCAGGTGCTCCCTTACCTCCGTGGAGCCGGTGAAGGCCACTTTGTCAATGTCCATGTGGGAGGAGATGGCAGCCCCTGCCGTGGGCCCATAGCCAGGGATGATGTTCACCACGCCCGGGGGGAATCCAGCCTGGCAATTCCCAGCAGGACACAGCAATGTTATTCCTTTTACACACCAAGACTTTCACACCCTTCCTCTGTGCTCCCACCAGCAACAGCCTTTACTCCTTTGATTTCCCAGGGCTTTATTTTAATGCTTGCAAAAACCTCGTGTTTGCAATAACCAGGACAACTCCTCTTCCAGCCCACATCCCAAGCACAATATGAAGGTATATTTACAGATATAGTTGTAAATACAGATGTTTGTTCCCTTTCTGATCACCCTGAAGTTCATTACCCAATCAAACTCATAGAGTCCTTCCCTAATCAAGACTTACATCATCTGCACATGCATTTATATGAACAAGGGTGGTTTTTTTTTTGCTAAATCAACTGCTGAAAGACCCAGGACAATCCAGCCTTCCTGCAGTCAGCCCTTCCCTGCTCCTGTTTCCAGCAGTGATGGAATCCTGGCCTTGTCCTCACCTCTTTGATCAGACTGGCCACGTAGAGAGCACTCAGGGGGGTTTGCTCTGCCACTTTCATCACAACCACATTCCCAGTGGCCAGGGCAGGCCCCAGCTTCCAGGCCTGCATCAACAGCGGGAAGTTCCACTGAAAAACAAGGAAGGATTTGCTGGTGTGAACTTGCAAGTTTCTGATTAATCAGTAATTAACCAGTGAGCTCCACTCAAATCAATCTAGACTCCTGGAAGAGCATTGGATCTTTCTTCATTCTGAGTCAGGTAATTCCTGTAAATGGGGTTAAACTCCCCCTTTTTTTTTAATCAGCAGATACAAAGTAAACCTCACTCAGAGCCCATGAAACCAACAGGCAGTTCTGTACTCCCAGAGTGAAGTAAGAGCCCTCCCAGCTGGTGCAAGCCCGACCTTTTTTACCCCTGGGAGGAAGCAGTGGTTAGCAACAGAGAGGAACTTACACTGTAACACTGAATTCTTGCAATGCTGCAGGAACTGCTGGTACATTTTACTCACCGGGATAATCTGTCCACAAACTCCCACTGGCTCATGTCTTGTGTAGCAGAAGAAGTCTCCATCTAATGGGATGGTTTTACCATGGAATTTATCTGACCAGCCTGCAAAGTATCTGGAAACAATAACAATTTGGTCACTGGAATTAAAATAACAAGTCTGCTGCCAACAGAAAATAAGAAAAACTTCCTCCAGCTATTTGCTTTCTTCTCTTTTTCAGTCACTTCAGACACAAGCCAGTGCAGGTATTTCCCAAACAGGTGATTTTAAGAATGGACAGTAAATAGAAATATTTGTGTCTCTCATTGTCATTTCTGTGCTGTAGCAGATCACCACCATTCATATGACTTTGGGAAGTCAGAGGAATTACAGCAAAAAGTAAAACCAAAGTGTCTGAGATGAAACCAGATCAGTCATATCCAGATCCCACAGCACCTGAATTTGGAGGTAGCTGAACCTGCAGAGATTCAGCACCATGGGCCAGCTGTGGCCTCCAAACCCACCTGAGACATTTAACCACCATGTCCAAATCCACCAGGTAGGAGATGGCGTAGGGTTTGCCATTATCCAGAGTTTCCAGTGCCTGCAAAAGACAGTGAGATTTCCTGAAGAGCCAGAGGGGAAACCACAAGTACAGCTTTGAGTCAGTTCTCAGTGTGCTGGATCTGCCCTCCGTGTCAGCCTTTTGCTCTCAGCTTCCCAAAAGTACTTCCCCTGCCTTTGGAAGTCTGTCCCACAGCCTGAGCTGTGGATGAAGCCCCCAGCCCACCCAATGGACACAACCCCACCGTGATTTCCAGTCCCTGCACTGCGGCAGAGCGCGGCACTCACGGCCAGGTAGGCGCGGTCCCTCTCGATCAGGTCAGCCAGACGGTTCAGCAGCTTCCCCCGGTGAGATGCGTCCATCCTCCTCCAGGGAGATCCCAGCTGGAACGCTGCCTTTGCTGCCTTGACGGCCTTGTCCACATCTGCCTGCGGGGGAGCCCAGGCAAAGGGTGAGAGAGGAGTAACACTCCCTGTCTGCAAACAACAAAAGCTCTCCCTGCTCTCCAGGAGAAAACAGCCTCCAGCCAAACAGCACAAGAGGCTGCTCTTGCCAGGCTTTTGGGGGAAGAACCTGTAGCTTTAGCAGCTGCCCCACTGCAAGGCACTCCTTGATCCCAGGGCAGGGGAGCACAGGGGTACAGCCCCTGGGCTGCTTTCCCCATGAGCACCAACCTCAGCACAAACACGGCACTGCACCAGACACAGCTTTCCCAGCCAGGCTGCATCCGTGAGGAGGAAGGAGCAGGAACAGCAATGGGCCAGATGGGTGCAACAGCTGTGCAGCCACAACCTCTGCCTGTGCTCACCCTCTGTTATTTCAGCTACACGGAGTGCAAATATCACCAGCTTATTTCTGCAACGTCACCTGCTGGGTTAATATTTGCATCCTAGAACAAGGCATGGAAAAAGCTCTGGAAATCTGCTTTTGGCACTTTTTCAGAATCCAATCTAAAGGAGTTTTTTTTCCTTGATCAGCTTTCTCTGATCATGATTTTGTCCTGTCAGGGCATTTGCTGGTTCCTACTTGGTTCTCTGTCCTGGCTTGCTGCAATGGTCTCGCCAGGACAAGCCAGGTTGCCACAGAGAAGCAAACAACAAAGGGTTTCCCTCGCTCACTCCCTTGGGGAACACACACATGTTTCCAGACTGTAGGAAAAACCCAAAATTGCTGGGAAACACCACCTCAGCTCTGCCACAGACTCCCAGGAGGGCCTTGCATAAGGCAGGGGATGATTACATGACTTTATTCCCCACCATTTTTTTTTTTTTTAAAAAAGCAATAGTCTAGGAAGAACACGAGCAGCACTTGATGTGGTATTCACGTAGATCAGACGCTGCTGCAAACACAGCACTCATGGAGCTGCCCAGGTGAGAGTGGGGCGGTGCCTTCCTCTGCAACCCCCCTGGACCTGCTCCCATGGAAAGCAAACCCATCTCATCCCAACAACATTTACCTTATCGCCCTCAGCCACCTGGCAGATGACTTCTCCCGTGGCTGGGTTGATGGAAGGGAAGGTTTTCTTGCTGACTGCATCGTGCCATTCGTTATTTATGAAAATCTGCAAGGAAAAAGCCAAGCAGGGCTGAACCTTCGAGGCTCCCCCAGGGAGATCAGGGGGAGCTTTGGTTCTTTGATGGCATCTGAGGAGCCTGGTTAATTAAAAGGGCTTAACTTGACTTGTGTGAGCTCCAAACCTGCAGCAATATGAAGGAGATATTTTAGCCTAAATGCACACAACATGGCCTCAAGTGAATAAAGGAATTCACAGCTCAGCAAACAGCATGTGAATTGGAAGAGGTTCCCATCTTGGTAGGTCCTTGCAAAAGCTGGAAGCCTGGCTGGAGGTGTGCAGAGACACTGGGAAGCTCAGGAGACTGAGAAGTGGGAAAATGCTTTAGGCATGGACAATACAGTGAGTTGATTTTGTCCAGAGCATGAGAGCTTTTACAGCATTTCTTATGGACTTATGAGCCTTAGGGGTCTTTTCCAACATCAATGATTCCATTATTTCCCAGATTAACCGATTTTAGGCTCCCCATGCACCAGAACCAGGTGCAAACGGCAACTCTTTAGCAACTCTCTCTTTTTAAAGGTAATTTTTATTTTTTTCAGGTTCATGGCAAGGGAATGGGAGTGCAAAGATCGTGGTGCTCGCCAAGAACTTGCTGAGCGCTCAGACAACCACCAACAGCCTGGGCACGGCCACCGGGGAAGGAGTGGCCAGGTGCCTTGGAATGCTGCCTTCCACCAGCACCTCGCACAGGTGATCCCACAGGATTTTCCTGGAACAAGGGTCTAGTCTCCGCAGATAACCGGCCAGGCACCTGCCCCTCCCTTCCCGTGCCCTTTCTCAGTTTTCTCCACAGGTTGTTCGCACCGATGCGGGGTTGCCGAGCCCACCGCGGGGATGGGGACAGAGCCCGGTGGCGATGGGACACATGCCCTGTGCCCCACACCTGCGGCTGCAGCCAGAGCTGCTCTTTTCCAAGGCTTTGGGCCCAAATTCCCGGCTGCTCCAGCGCTCCGGGCTCAGCGTCACGCCGGGCTGGCCCAGCCCCGCACTGGGCTCGTCCCTGCGGACACGGGAGCCCCAGACAGCCCGGCCCAGCCCGGCTGCCCCGGGCTCCCAGCGCGGCCCTACCTTGTTATAGGCGACGTCGGGACGCGGGTTGGGCGCCGGGATGGGGGAGGCGGCGGCGGCCGAGAAGGGAGCCCGGAGCAGAGCCGGACAGAGCCGGGAGCCGCGCACCACCGCCCGCAACATGCTGAGCTCAGCTGGGCCGGGCCGGGCCCCGCAACTCGGGACAGCCCCGCTCCGCCCCCCCCGCCC
>VZRF01013861.1:45467-59603 GCA_013396875.1 Vireo altiloquus | reverse complement strand
TGCTCTCAGCAGCACGGCACGGGTGGAACCAGCTTGGCATTCTTGGTTCGGATGGACTAGGCTCGATCCAGCTCGGTTCGGGCAGCGCGGTTTGGCTCAGCTCAGCTCGGCTCAGCACGGTCCCGTTCGGATCAGCTTGGCGTGGCTCAGGCGCCATTCGGGTCGGTTCAGCCCAGTTAAGCTCAACCGGAGGTGCTTCATCCGTGCCTAGCAATGACTGTCCCTGTCCTTGCCCCTGTCCCGTCTCTGCCCTCTCCCTGTCCATACCTTTGTGCCTAATTGTAGGCAACAGCTAGGAAGAAAGAGAAAAAAACATCTCCGCTGAGCTGGTTACTTGTGAAGGAAGGTGATGAGGGAGAATTTGGCGACCTGGACCCCCTGTTCCATGGATGTGCCACCATTACCCTCCACCCGAGCACCCAAAAGAAAAGCCATCCCGTGTGTAGGGACAGTGGAACAAAGCCAGGGAAGTGCTTTCACAACAGGGAGTTTCTCGGTGAATGTAAATGAGAGGCTTTGTGAAATCGCTCCCAGCAATGGCTAAAGGGCTTTTTTTCTGGTTTCTATTAGATGCCTTGTGCAACTTCAGCGTATCCAAGTGCAGATTCACGTGCAGGGAACAAAGGTGTGCTCGAGTTATCATCACCATCACTAAGGAAGCCACAGACCAAAAACATAAAGAGTTTTTAACCTCTCAAAAAAGACCTGTGGTATTACCCTGTGTAAGAGACTGCACCTCTGGCTTCTTCAGTGAGGGGTCTGTGAAGGGTGACAGGGATGGCTCCGATTTATTAAAGGGGACAGAAAAATTATAGGATGTGTAAGTTCAGGAAGAGTGTCATGCACTGTCCTGGATGACCTAACTCGCTGAAAGTCTTGCTGGAAGTTCCTGCATTTGCACTTCCCAGGCATTTCTCTCGGGAGAGGGTAATATCAGCCCTTTGGTGCAAGGAGGAACAGCACAGCCCAGAGAGGCAAAACGCCCGCCCGAGGTTATCCAGCAGGACATGGATTAGGCCGTGTGTTTCCAGGATCAGCTGAAAAGAAATCCTCTTGCGCTGGATCTCAGCCTCTCTCATCCTTGTCCACCCGTATCCCTTTGAAGGGTGATGGATTCCCGGACAGTGGCTCCTGGGCAGCCCTTTCGGGGTGGCACTCACAAGGACCTCTTGTTCTCCCTCCTGTTACAGCCCTGCACGTGTTAAAGCACCTGTGGGAGATGCCAGACTTGTTTTACCTGCAGAGATGTGCCCGTGTCTCCCAGAGGGAGCAGCTCAGGGTATCCACGGGGCTTATCCAGCTCGGGGCTAAGCTCTCATGTGTGTCCTGTCTGTGTCTTCTGCTGATCCCGGCATGGACAACGCATGACATTGAGCACTAGTCTTGTGTTAAATAAAGCTTTTGCTTCTCTCGAGCAGCCCCTTCCCTCCCCTGGGGCTTGGAGACAGATCCCGCAGCGCTAAAAACCTTCAGGACAGACCCGGCTCTCAGCCCTCTGAGCCTGCCTGAAGGCGATGGGAGGTGCAGGAGTCAGGTGCCTCCTCTGAAACCATCCCAAATGTCTGGCCTGGGCAGATACAGGCTCAGCTCCCTCCCCCTTCCACTGCAGAGCAGAGTGCTTAAGGCTGAGGTGGAATTTCACCCTGGAGCTTGGGAGAATGCAAGGCTCAGGTTACAAGCTTCCCTACAGCCTCATGGTCCTCGTGCTGCGAGCCAGCACAGCCCCCTAGGGCTCTTTGCAGCACCCCTGAGGGCTGGGAGGTGGTGGCCACCCTGGGCAGATGGGCTGTGAGGCTGCACCCACGCTGCAGGAGCTGGAGAATCCAAAGAACTGACTGTTACTTTAATATTAAATTAATACTGCATATAAATTGCTCATGCTCATAAAGTTACCATGGTTGTTCCCACAGTTCTCCCCTTGCTCTGGCCTCCATGAAGCACTGAAAGCCCCCATTGACCCAGTCTGCATCCTCCATGGTCCCCAAAGAGACCCCAGAGATCCCCTGCATCACAGGACCATCACCTCCACGGGGCAGGCACTACCTCAGCTCCAGAGTCTCCCCTGAATCCAAAGACCTCGAGGACTGGATTCAGTTCCTCCCACCACCAAGGACTCTTCCAGCATCTGCAAGTTGCTGGAGGTTGTGCTAAAGGATGAGAGACATGCTGGTCCATTCTCTTTATTCCCAAAGCCAAGTCTTGCATGCCCAGCCAGGTCATTCCCAACCAACTCTCCCAGCTGCAGGACTGACTTCCTGCAGCCTCATGATCCAAGGATGGATTTTGCCCTGTATTGAGCCAGGCAATAAAAGCACTGACCATAGATAACACCAAACACCACTGGAATTGAGGAGCTCACAGGCTGCCCTTAGCACGGCCTCTCCCATGCCAGAGTGGCTGGTTTGGGTCACGATCCAAGGTTTCCCACTGCTGCAGCTCCTTGCTCAGGTCTGGTTTGGAGAGTCCTGTCCTGTGGATCCCTCAGGACCCTCAGCCAGAAGTGGAGCTCAGGTCCGAGGGAAGTGCCAGGCTGGGATCTGCACTGTGGAGATGTTCTGCTCCAGGGACCTGTGGGAGAGCGAGACCAGAGCCCACATGGGCACACGAAGGGCTGCAGGACCAGGGCAGGATGGCAGCAATGTCCCAGTGTTTTTCCAAACAGGACAAATCACCCCTCATGCTCACAGGCCCCAGACTGCAGTGGGGTGGAGGAGGCCCCAAAAGGGAGGGGTCCCAGTGATGCTGGTTTTGGGTCAGGGAAGGCTCCAGCCTCAGGAATTTACTCACCTGTCTGCCCTGATCCATGGCCTGTGCAGCCATCAGAGCCACTGCCTTGATCCTGGCACTCTCTGCCAGGGGGAAGAAGATGGATCAGGTGGTCTGGTGCCCCTGGTGTTGCCCCCCTCTGACAGCCAGCCATGGCTCTGAAGGAGAAACTGAGCTTCCCTCTGCTCCTCTGGAGAGGATCTCCCCACAGAACTGCAGGGACAGGCAATCTTTGGCATCAGTGTGTGAAGTCTGCTGGCTCCTGGTGTGGGATGTGGAAGGATCAGCTGAGATCCTGCCCTGCTCGGCCAGGAATGCCTCAGTCAAGGGCATCTGGCTGCCAGACTCCCAGGGATGAACCTCTCCCTGGCAGTGCTACCTGGCACAGGGCAGCCTTGCCCTTGGCCTTGCCCAGCTCTGGAGCACCGTGGCAGTTCCAGGCTGTGAATATTTGGTTGTGTAACAGTCCTCTGCATTATCTTGCTGTTGCAAGCAGCAAAACTCCTCCCCTGGCTTTCACAACACTTCCACAGCAAAGGCTGTGCAGGAATGATGCCAAGGCAAAAAGCAGGGGAATGGATGTGGAGGTGACAGGGATGAGGGGGCTCTGTGGTGCCACACACCAGCAGCATCTCCACAAGCCCAAGGCATGGAGTAGAGAGAGTGTGGCAATCCTGATGTTTGGAGACTTGGCAAAGATGAATGTTTTAAGGAAGGGCAAGGAGATCTGCTCATCTCAGCACCTCCAAATTCCCCATAGCTGCTGCTTCCCTGGATCAGCTGCCAAGTGCCCTGACACACTGGCATTTGCTGGCTTCTGCCAGAGCACAAGGAAACACTTTGGAAGGGCACCTGGATATTTTTTTGGCAGCTGAAAGGAGGTTAAGTAACCCACTAGAATTTGATAATGGCACTAGAATAATAAAGACTATAATCTTGGTGGCAGCCCAAGGGTGGGGCTGTTTGCTTCCACTCACACTGTGAATGGAAGCTGGGAAGGTACAAGCAGCTCCTGCCCCATCTGAGGGACCTCCCAAGGAAGCACCAGAGGGGCACAGTGAAGGGAATTAACTCAGCCTTTCCCAGAGACAGGAGGGAGGCTTCCCTGGACAGGGAAAGGGAAGGAATGACCATTTCCTCCTGGGCTGGCAGGTGTTGAAAAGCCCAAGCCCAGCCAAGCTCTGGGCATGCCATCAGCACAGACAGCAGGATCTTGGGGGAGCAGCACCAGCAACCACAGCTGGGCTGGTGTTAATCTGCTCCTCTTGGAAGGGAGTGCCAGCTTCCTAAATCACTGTTTCCCAGGATATGAACTCTGTTACAGCCCTCTTCCTCCAAGGCACTGGACTCCAGGAGTGCCAAATGTCTGACATGATCAGGAGAGGCAGGACACTTGGAGGCCACAATCCCCACCCTGGGGCAGGTGCAGCAAAGCAGCTTCAGAAGATATCTCACCTGCAGTTCTGGCACAGGGGCTGCCCCAGGCCGTGCCCAGGTGCTGTAACTCCTGCTCAGGTCCGGCCCTCGCCCAGCCCAGGTGCTGGAATGTCGTGCGAGCAGCTTTGTGGGGGAGAGGTTCTCAAACACACGGAATCCTTCTTTTATGGCAAAATCCCAAGCCAGCTCAGCCACAAACTCTGCATCCTTGGGGCTGCTGTCACCTGAAGCTGGCCTCCCTGGGGACAAGAGAACAGAATACTTGTTTGGAAGAGTCTGTGTTACGTAGTCACATCCCAAACAGGATCACGTGCCCTCATCTGGGCCAGCCCAGCAGGACCAGGGGAAACTCCTCCCCAAGGGATGTGAAAATAACATCTAATTTAATTCTGATAAAGGCTCCAAGGCCACACCTGTCATGTGCAGATGAACAGCACCTAGAGTTCTCACCACCTCCCTGTGAGTCCCTTGGCAAGGCTGGTGCTGAGTTGAAAGGTCTGAGAGCTCCATCTGTAGGACACAGCTCTGGGCTCCCAACTTTGGCCTCTGCTCAGTTCTCCCAGGAAAGAAAAGACCCCACAGCACAAACAGCAACCAGGAACAGGCCTGTGCTGGAGCAGGGAGAGGCTCTGGCTCCTCACCTGCCAGGGAGCCACGGTGGCGTCCCTGCAGCATCACAGCCAGGCGGAAAAAGGCAAAGGCCAGGTAGAAATTCCAGTTCTCCGGGCACTCCACTCCCATGTGGTCACAGTACATCCGGGAATACTCCTCTGCCGTGGGAATTCCCAGGTGCCCCAAGTCACACTTCCTCAAGCCTGGAAGATGGGGAGAGGTAAGAGTGAGCCAGCTGGCTGTGAGCAGCTCAGAGCTCCCTAGGGTTGGTGTGAGCCTTGTGGCACAGCCAGGCACTTCCATAGAGACACCTGCACCCTCCAGGGCCTGCACGGCTGCCGTGCTGGCTCCGTATGGAACTCTGGGGTTTGGCAGCCAACCCGTGCCAAAATGCACATGGGGCAGCCCTCCTGGTTAGGGTGAAACTGTGACTGGCAGAGATCCCTCCTAAATGATTGAACCTCTCAGTTTAACCCTATAGTTTTCTTTTTAACAAGTATATAACTTAGTGCACTCCTGATCTGCTACACAACTCTTCCCACCCAAAAGAGTTGCCCAGCTTCCCAGCTGGAGTGAGAGGGAAGATAATGCAACTCCAGAGCCCTTTCCAGCTGCACTGAACCCCGCTGCCAGCTGAGCTGCTTGGGCAGGAGCCGATCTGTTCTGAACTCTGGTTCCTCTGCGTGTGCCAAAGGTGACTGTGCCCCCTCTGTACCTCTGCGAGCACTAAAGTGGGCTGGCAGGAAGAAGCTCATACAGTTATTCGCCAAATCACACATAGGATCTCCTAGAGTGGCAAACTTCCAGCCCAGCACAGCAAGGACTTCTGGCCTGTCTGGATGAAAGACCAGGTGGTCCATCCTGTATCAGAGGGAAAAAGAGATCAGAAAAGTCTCCAGAGGAGGAAAAATCTCAGTGCTCAGCAGCAGTAAGTGCTTTCAGTGCTCTCTTCAAAAACTCCTGAGTCCTTTAGAAGGCAGGACAAAGTGAAACATTAATTTCTGCAAGCAGAGGATGGAGGTTACTCAATACTGAGCTCCCTGGTTAATAATGGACTAAACTGTGCTTTGGAGAATGAAACCAAGTTAGTCAGAGCCTCAGATCAGCAGCAGATGCTACTGGACAGAGTAACCAGAAAGTGAAGCAGGCAAGTCATTGTCCAGGGGATCTGGTCATTTCACAGGCACAGAGCTCCTGCCATGTGCTGTAGATTATGCACAGCCCTCACCGTGGTAAGCCCTATTAGAGGGCAGGAGCCCACAGGGGAGCAACCAGAGCAGGCACTCATCCTGCCAGGGTGCAGAGAGCTCCTGGAACCTCGGGGAAGGAGCCTTTCTCCAGACCTGGCACTGCAGCCCCACCCTCTGTCCTCTGGCAGCACAGAAGCACCACAGCAACCCTACCCTCTGTCCCAGCCACCCCACTCCTGCAGGACTTCACCTGGAACACTGGCAGGTTTTGCCAGCCAAACTCTTTCAGCACCAAATACCATTGGCAAGAAGCACCAAGGCTGATTTCTGAATACTGCAGGAAGAGCTGATGATCCTCCAGTGTTAGACCAGCATTTGCAGCCATTGGGTGAAGAAACTCAAATCTCAGTCCCTGGGGATGCTGAACCTGACCCAGAGCCCAGCTTTGGGGCTGCTCTGAAGCTGCTGTCCGAGCCCAATCAGCACCTTTTGGAGTTCATGGATCATTTTACATCCCCTATCCCTCCCTCCTGCCTGGGATGTGCTCCAGGGCAGTACCTGAAATCACCGTGCACCACTGTTGTCTTCTGGGAGTCAGGAAAGTGCAGAGGCAGCCACTGGATGAGCCTCTCCATTGCTGGGATAATGTGAGTTTCCACAGCTCGATACTGCTTTGTCCAGGTGTCAACCTGCTGCTGGATGTAATTTCCTGGAACAGAGGAATGGAGGCTCCCAGGGAAAGGCACAAAGAGGCTTCAAAAGGGACACACAGAAAGTCAAACAGCCAAGCAGATCTCAGTCCAGAACCCTGAGTTAAGCTCTAAGAATTTAATTGCAATTTCCAGGGGTCTCATACATTCTTAACTGGGCACTGGATTTAATACTTAGGCGGAAATAATTCAGTCCTGGACAAAAATGTAACTTCTCCAGGAAGCTGAACTATCTCTGCAGAGGGACTGGAGAGGATGCCTGGGGAGGTTTGCTCAGAGATGGCAACAAAGAAGTTACTCCTGCACCCACAGTGGGCAGAGATGGCAACAAACTTGGCAGGAAGCTCTGGGAGGTAGGAGAACTCTGGGAACTCATGGGAAACCTGGATTTAAAGAGCTCTCCTCACCCTCCCACCACACCTGGGCATTCAGACTCTGGCCTGCTCATCTTCCCTTTCCTGCCTGCCCCCACTTTGGTCCATCCTGCCCATCCCTTGAAATGCTGATACACGGGAGAAGAAAGGATCCAGAGCCTCCTCTCACCGTGCTCCCCAAGGTCCTGCAGTGCAGCTGCTCCGAGGTGCAGGCTGTGGATCCTGGCGAGGATGTGTGCCATGGCACCGTACCAGGCCCGGCGCTGGCATGGTGGCACCGTGGGCAGGGCCACGGCATGGTGGATGTGGCCAGCACAGTGCTCCAGAAGGTAGAATGGTGTCCCAAGGATGCTGGGGAAGCAAATTGGGACCAGTGGGGCTGAGGTCAATCCTGCTACTACCCTCCCAAATCTCACCTGCAGCTTGAATGTGCCCCCCAAGCTTCACCTGTGTGGGCGGGTGGAGAGCAGTGCCAGCAGTGCTTGGGCGCTCACTGGAGCCCAGCTCAGGCTGCCTGGTGGCACATGGCTGTGGCATGGTCAACCCTGGTCCCTGCAGCCCCGGGAAGCTGAGCTTGGAGCCAGGCTCCAGCAGCAGCTGTTTCCCTGCTCCCTGCAGTGGGTGTGAGCTGGGCTGTCGGGCTGCTCACAAACACCAGGAGCAGTGGACACACATGGAGCTGCAGTGCAGAGACTGATTCAGCAGCCAGCAGAGATCTGAGCAGGCTGCAGGCCTGAGGGGTGTCCTGTCACAGATTTGCTGTCTGAGGTCTGGCAGTTAGAAAAATCCTCTCTTTATTCCAAACCTGAGCACTCTGAGTCAATGGGAAGCCCTACAATATTGCTTTATAGGTGCTTTTCAAAGAGAGCATTTGGATTAACTGCTAAAACAGGACACACCTAAACCAAGCCAAATAAAAGTGATTCTGTCCTTTGAACTTCTAGAGGCTCCTCCAGCCCCACACTGCACAAAATGTTCATTAGATCAGTGCACTTTGTGAGCTCTGGCTCCTTCTTCTCTCCCCTCCTCATCTCTTTGGGGGAATCTTGTTGCAGTTATCAAGCACAGAGTGAAAGCTGAGGGCCAGGATTACCTTCTGTCCTCGCAGAGAGCAAGCACAGGGGGCACAGGACCACCAGCTTCAGAGAGAGCCTTCAGGACCCTGCCAGGGAGGGAGAGAGGCACGAGGGAATCAGCCCTGGAACTGCAGTGCTGGAGGCAGACACACCACATCAGAGTCCTGGGCTCAGTTTTAAATACACTAAAATAACGTGGCTGGGAGAGGTGACAGGAGCACTCCCACATCTTCCCACGGCCCAGAGCCCCCAGACCTATCCCACTCTCGGGGAGGTCAGAAATGCTCCTCCTCACTTGTGCTGCTCTTCTGGTGCTGAGGGAGCTCCTGTGGCACAGCAAACTGCAGCAGCACCCCTCTCACCTGTATTCCCTTGGGACAGAAGAGCCTGAGGGGCCATCGGGAGGCTCCTCCTCCTTCTTCAGCACCAGCAAACGACCTCCAAACTTCACCAAATAGCTCCGGGTGGACTCTCCATGGTTGAACTGACGTAACTCCAGTGGGGCTGGGAGTTGGGAGCAGAGGGTCAGCACTTCTCCAGGTTTTCCATCCCCTTCCTGCACGTGGGGCTGAGATCTCACCCTGTGTCCCAAACCCCTGGGGAACATGGCAGTAGCTCACTGATGCCTCACAGGACATGAATATTCCTGGCATCTCTTTGGCAACTTGTGCTCAACCCCTCCCATAGGAGGAAGTCCTAAAATGTTGTTTCTCATTTCTGGGGAAATGATGGATCACTGGAACTGGAATGGCTGTGCTGTTTGCTTGGAGATTAGGAGCCTTTCCTTAATGTTGTTTTTCAATCCATATGTCATATGGAAAAACCCAATGGCTCCAGAATATCCAGGTTTTCTGATGGAAAGGCCAAACCTGCTGCAATACCTGTTGGGTGGGCACCGAGAACATCTTCAAGGTACTTTTGCAGACGATCCTTTGGGATTTCCATGCCTGGTCTCACTGAACGAGTATAGGGAACAAACCCTCGCAAAGGAAATCCCAGATGGCTTTCCAGCTCTTTGAGTGCTGCTTCTGGATCATCAACCTGAAACCAGGAAGGTGAGAGGAGCACTGGGTGAGAGAGCTAGAAGACAAAATTTCCTGGGAAAGAGAGAGTCCTGGACAGCTGGGATACATTTATCTGGGAGTCCATCAGCACTGATCCACTGACATGGGAATTCATGGATCATTGACACTGATCCACTGACAGAGCTGATCATTCCCTGCCAACACAGAGCTTCCCACCTTTACCCAGCCCTGGAGAGATCTGTGATGGTGAGCTTGGGCCGGGATAAGAGCTGGAATTCCCTGTGTGCAGTCCAAGGGAGTGGAGGTCACTCTTCCCACCAGTCCCACTCTTGTACTGTCCCCAGTGGACCCCAAAGTGAAACCCCTGTGCTCACTGCCTCCAGAGCCTGGGGGTAACCTGTCAGTCCCCAACTGACTCATCCATGAGGCCTCAGAGTTTCTGGGAATTCATTAACTGGGGCTCATTTTCTGGTGTGGTTTTCTCAACCATACGGACAGGGCTGTTTCTCCAATAGCGAACTGAGGAACAGAAAGGAGAAGAGACTTCCCTGAAGTTACGCCAGGTTTGGAGCCATGAATGAAACAGCCCAGAGCAGACTTTGCCAGTAATCTCTGCTGTAACATCACCACATCCTGCAGGGACACAGGCTGGAACAAAAGGCTTGGCAAGAGCTGGCCACTGCCACTGGAAAATCCTGAGCTGTTCAAACCAAACAGCTTCTGGACCCAAAATCCATCCCCAAATCCCACCCTGGCTGTGTCACTTTGTACCTTCACTGTTTTCATGCCAAGCTGGGCTGCTGCCTTCAGGTTCTGGCTGCTGCTGTCCAGCAGGATGGATTCGTGGGGTTGGACATCCAGGTGCTCCAAGCACAGCTTGTAGATCTCAGGACTTGGCCTGGGCATCCCTTCCTGATGTGATTCAACCATCTACAGCAAGAACAGATGGATTATGCATCAGCCTGCTGTGCCCACAAACATCTGGGCAGTGCTGGAAACGGAGATGGGAGGGCGGAAATGAGACTGGTTTAATGAATGTGAGAAATAAAGGACGTGGAGCTGGATAGGGACTGCATGGGTGCCAACTGCCTTGGCTGTGGCTCCTCAGCTCAGACCAGCCAAACAGGATCAGCCAGTCCTGATGGGAGATACCCAATGAGACGTCCCAATTGCTCAGTGCTGTCCAAGGAAGCCTTGGATGGCAGCACCTTCCAAAGGCTCTGGACAAGCAGTGTCCTGACCACTGCACCCACCAAGCACCCCAAAAGCCACCTCCACAATATCTGTGTTGACCATAAGCATCCACCAAAATTTGGATCAAAAAAGCTTTGATCAGTGTCTGAACACTCCCACTGCCCTCACAACCATGAACAATCCAAGCAGCCATTCCCCTGCTCTGGTAACACTCCAGGAATAGAAATCTATAGGATGGATGTAAAGCCAATGCTAATGGAAATCCACATTCAATTATTTTTTTCCCCCACTAATTGCTGTGCAGGGCTGGTGCTCCTATTCCAGGAGAGGCCGTGGGTATTGGAGCCTTGAGGTTTGAGGCTCATCTGCTAAGTCATCTCTGGAAAGGTGAGGTGTGCTGGGAAAGGAGAGGAGACTGCTGAGAGAGAGGTTCCTGCTCCTCATCTCACACAGGTCAGCATGGTAGTGGGTTTTTTGTAGTATAGGGGGTGATTGGCAATTCTTTGAAGAGTCCTTACTCTTTTAAAGCTTTTTTGTTTGTTTTTTAAAGCAGGCAGGGCACAGAATAATACCATTTATTTCATGTCTGGTATTCCAGCTTCCAAGCCCTTTATCTCCATCGCTGCCTGTGCCTGTTACACAGAGACTCGTGGCTGTGTGGGCACTTTGCAGTGGATTTGCAAATGTCACTCAGCCCCTCTCCAAGTGCCTACAAGGAATTATGTCAGGAAATGTTTTCCCAGACTGTTCCACTGATGTCAACCAAACGGTGCTGCTGCTCACTGGTACCTGCACTTAAAGAATTTCAGCTGCTGCTTTTACAGGTGAAAGAATGGGGCCCCATTTGGGATCCATCCAGACTTACCACATCAAAATGCTGTTGGTCCTGGGGCAGAAACCTCTCTCCATCCCCCAGGCACAAGTTGTGGCTCAGCAGAGCTGTCTTCAGCCCTTCTGCCCGGATACACTGAGCTGCTTCTGCCATTATGGGGAGCTGTTTTATCATCTCATTTCGGATTAAATCCCGGAGAAAAGAGTCCACAGGAACACAGACATTTGCCTGAGGAACACAGAAACTTCAAGAATGATAATGGGCCAGAAACAGGGTGAAAATAAGAGTGGTTGGGAAGGTAAGGTGGCCTGATCATCTTATCTTGCTGTCCTGCTTCCTCTGGCAGCAGAAGGCAGGCAGGGAATCTCCCAGCTTAATCGCTTTGCCCAAATAAAACAAATGTTCTCAC
This sequence comes from Vireo altiloquus, assembly GCA_013396875.1. NCBI lineage: Eukaryota > Metazoa > Chordata > Aves > Passeriformes > Vireonidae > Vireo > Vireo altiloquus. Next base: position 47,978 of record VZRF01013861.1, on the reverse strand, counting down.
ATTCCTAATTCTGCAGCAGAGACAAAGGGCTGATTTTGGGAAAGAGAAATCACCGGGACTGTGCCTGCCATGGGCTCAAGGCAGGTTAGAGACAAACACTGACAGATCAGCAGGCAGGAAAGGAATCTGCATTTTAAACTGAGATGTTTAAAAAGGACTTTTTTTCCAGTAGGAAATTAAGGCAAATTCGTTTGCACGCTCTGCCCAGGTACCAGGATAATGGTGAAAACCTGTCCTGCTCACACAGCAGTGCTTCCTAGATGGAAAATCCAGACCCTTCGACCAAAGGATTTCTTTTTTAAAGCTCCTCTTTCCTCACTGGACCTGTTTCCATGCAGTCAGGAAGCACAAGGAGAGCAGGGGGGAGTTGGCTTACAATCTCAAAGCACTGCTGTCCCAATTCCTGCAGAAACTCCACAGCTGTCAGCTCTCCTCTGGAATACTTGAGAGAGAGGCTGTTCTCCCCTCCAGACACTGCAGCTTGCTGGATGGTGCCGGCTGGAATACAGCTCCGGGCCTCCCAGTCTGCATGGAGAACAGCAGGAAAGCCAGGAAAGAGCATCAGCAGGACTGGGAAATCAGCTTGGAATCCCTCTGAGGTTGATACACAGCCCAGCACTGTGAGAATGATGTGCTGGACTGGGGTGATTGACCCAGCACAGAGGGGAGAGTTTTTGACATCCGGGAGCTGCTGCAGGGATGAACACATCCCTGTGTTCAGTGTGGAGAGTTCCTACACTCCGTGACCAGATCAAGGGAATGGCTGGAGCTGTGCCAGGGGAGGTTTAGGTTGGATATCAGGGAAAGGTTCTTCCCCCAGAGGGTGCTGGGCACTGCCCAGGCTCCCCAGGGAATGGGCACGGCCCCGAGGCTGCCAGAGCTCCAGGAGTGTTTGGACAGCACTGCCAGGGATGCCCAGGGTGGGATTGTTGGGGTGTCTGCTCTCCCGGATCCCTTTGGGTCCCTCCCAGCTCAGGACATTCTGTGATTCCCTGGGATCAGGAATGGGAATACACACCTGTGGCTGTCCTGTGAGGGGCTGGGAGCAGCACCCCACTCTCCTCAAAGATCACGGCTTTGTAAGAGAGCCCTCTGGATCGCTGCTGGATCAGCAGGAGCCGCCGGATCCCGGCACAGAGAAGGTTCTGGGCACAGGCAGCACTCCTCAGGTACATGCTGAGACCCGCGGGAGGGGCCAGGGAAACTCCCACCTCAACCGAGGAGAGAGGCTGGAGCACAACTGCAGAATTACAGGGGAAAAGGTTTATTCCATGTACACAGAACCATGGAATTGTTAATGTTGGAGAAGACATCCAGGACCATGGAGTCCAATCTCCCTGGATCCACCAAACCCTATAGTCAAGTGCCACCTCTGCTCAGGGATGGTGACTCCACCCTGGGCAGCCACTGAAGTGTCCAAGGCAAAACAGGGAGCCCCGAGTGGGATTTTACACAGGGTCCTTCAATAGTGCCGGGGACAATGGCATCACTCATCACCAACACACACTAATTACTGATCGTAATCAGCGACTGGAACCACGTGGGGTCTGGCGCTGCTCCCCAGGGAACAAGGGACACAACAAAAGGAAATGGCCTCAATCTGTCCCAGGGGAGGTTCAGGATGGACATCAGGAAGAATTCCCTCATGGAAAGGGCTGTCAGCCATTGGAAGGCGTTGCCCAGGGAGGTTTGGAGTCCCCATCCCTGGAGGTGTCCAAGGAAGGATTGGACGTGGCACTGGGTGACAAGGTGGGGATGGGTCAGGGGTTGGACTCGGTGTTCCCGGGATCTGTCCCGCTCGCTGTTCCCGGGGGTCTCTCCCGCTCGGTGTTCCCGGGGGTCTCTCCCGCTCGGTGTTCCCGGGGTCTCTCCCGCTCGGTGTTCCCGGGGGTCCCTCGCACCTCAGCAGGCCGCGGGCAACCCCCTGCTCTCGCGGGAACGTACCTCGAACTCTCGCGAGAAGCAGCGGCCGCCCCTCGCAGCCCCCCGCGCGCTGCCGCCGCCGCGCCGCCTGCTGCGTCACCGCGCCGTGACGTCACGGGGTCGGAGGGGAAAGGTGCGGGAGGCGGAAGCGGCGCCGGTCCCGGTCGGCGGCGGCGGCCCCGCGGAGCCCATGAGCGTGTCCCTGGTCGTGATCCGGCTGGAGCTGGCCGGGACCTCCCCGCTGCCCGCGGGCTTCGCCTACAGCGCGGCCGGTGGGTTCCCTCCGCCGGGGACACGGGCGGGGCGCGGGGCAGCGCGGCCGGGCCGGCTCCGCACCACGCAGCTGCCGGCGGGGGCCGTCCCGGTGCTGCCGGTCCCGGTGCTGCCGGTCCCGGGGCTCCGCGCCCGGCGCCCCGTCCCAACGCCTGCTTTGTCCCCGCAGCTCCGGACATGGCAGCGGAGAGCACCGGCGCGGCCCCCGCCGCCGTGCCCGCCTGCCTGGAGGGGAAGGGCCCCGGGGAGCGGGCAGCCATCCTGCACCAGCACCTGGGCCGCAGGGAGATGACCGACGTGATCATCGAGACCATC
>VZRF01013861.1:22849-45432 GCA_013396875.1 Vireo altiloquus | reverse complement strand
GGTTTGGGGTCGCCGGTGGCGGCCCCGCGGTGGGGACAGTGTCCCGGTGCTGTCACCGGCTGGTGCGGGGTGTGCGGGTCCGGAGCCGGTGTGCGGTTTGGAAAACAGGCAGAGAAGTTCAGGAATGTGCGCTGGGACGCGGCTGGCAGAGCTGGTTATTCCTGGCGAGCGCTTCCCACTGACCTCATCCCAATCCACAGCTTCCTCCCGACGGGCAGCTCCGATCTCTGCTCTGGGAGCAGGGACAGGACCCAGGGAACGGCTGGAGCTGTGTCAGAGAGGTTTAGGTTGGATATCAGGGAAAGGTTCTTCCCCCACAGGGTGCTGGGGCACTGCCCAGGCTCCCCAGGGAATGGGCACAGCCCCGAGGCTGCCAGAGCTCCAGGAGTGTTTGGACAGCGCTGCCAGGGATGCCCAGGGTGGCATTGTTGGGGTGTCTGGGCAGGGCCAGGAGCTGGATGGATGATCCATGTGATCCCTTCCCCTCAGTAATGGGGAAACTTTGCCTTTGTGAAAGATGAAGCAAAAGCTGCTATGGAAGGAAGAAAATCCTCGGAGGTTGCATCAGCTGAGGACAAAACTAAACAGGAGGATCAAAGCAAGGAGTGTGAGGCTGCTCCAGACTCGCCTTCCAAACAGCTTCCAGACCAGATTTCCTTCTTCAGTGGGAACCCCTCGGTTGAAATTGTTCATGGAATTATGCACCTGTACAAAACAAAGTAAGAATTCCTGACTAATGGTGGCTGAGGTGGGAAAGGGAGGGTGAGTTGGCCACCCCGGGGCTGTGGCTCCTGTATGGGGACAAACAGGAAGGGTGACTCGCTCCTGGGAATGCAGACTGGTGTTAATGGTGGAGCTTGGGGCTGGCCCTGGTCTCCCAGCTCTGGGTGACAGCTGTGTGTGACACTGGGGGTGTTGAGGGCTTCTCCTGGGGGTTATAAAGAGTGTAAGACAAATGCAAATTACAAAAAAAAAAAAGACATTTGAAAGCAGCTTTCCAAAGGATCCCACAATTAAATCATGATCTTTGGGGCCTTGGTGACAGGTCTGGGGAGCTGTGTGAGGCAGGAGGTCTCACCCTGTGTTCCAGGGGTTACAATTCTGCACCACTCCCCTATAATTGTGTAAGAACTCCCATCTCAGCTCTTGCTGAAAGCCACCAGGAGTCCCCAGATGGGCACTGGCAATAATAACAAACATCGCTTGGCTGTTCTAGGAATAGTGCTGAGCACCTGAGGCTTGCCAACTTCAGCTGTTTGTGTCAAAAAACAGGTGTCAAACTATTCCTGGCAATCCCATTGTTCTTGGAGCTGCCCAGGTTAATCATTGGCTGAAGGGTGCCTGTGTGTGGTCACTCACCACAGCCCCTGTGAGGGCTAAAGTTTGACAGCAGAGTTGCTGTGGCTGTGCTTGGAGATGTGTGTCCGGCTGTGCGTCCAGCTGTGCCCTGCCCAGGGAGGTGAGGTGCAGCTGTGTCCCCTCTGTGTCCCCAGCAAGATGACATCCCTGAAGGAGGACGTGCGGCGCAGTGCCATGCTCTGCATCCTCACTGTCCCTGCCACCATGACCAGCCACGACCTCATGAAGTTTGTGGCCTCCTTCTACGAGGTGATCGAGCACATGAAGATCATCCGAGACTCCACCCCGAACCAGTACATGGTTCTCATCAAGTTCAGCTCCCAGGTGAGATTGCTTGGCTGCAGGAATGTCACACACAGTCACTTCAGGAGGGTCGAGTGGCTTCACTGGGCAGCCTTGAGCCAGGGTTGCATTTACTCTGGAGAAACAGCCCTGTCTCCCTTCCCAGAGAATTCCTGGGGCTGCTGAGGTGAGTCCCACACGTGGGAGCAGTGGATGCTGTGCTCTGGCTGTCCTGTTCTTGTTGGCAGGATATTTTTCAAAGATCAGTCCATTTACAGAGTTCTCTGCTATCTCTCAGCTTGTTCAGAGTCTTGTGCTGTGCTGAACAGAAAGGACCAGGCATGGGGAGCTCCCTTTGTTTTAAGAAAGTCTTTCCTGCTTTTCTGAGGAGCTGGGTGGTCTCACAGACACTGCCAGCGTGGAAAGGACAGAACCCCCCAACCCCAGAGCCTGGGGGGTGAATTGATACTCAGATAACACCATTTGCTCCATCAAGCCCCTTGGAGTGGGCAGCTTTAAATTCCTCCCTCCAGTTCCTGTGTGGACCCTTTCACTTGGACATTCTCTTCTCCCAGCTGTACATGATTTATTTTGGGGTTCAGGGAAAGGTTTCCTCCAGCTGTGAATTCTGCCTGAGAGATTTCCCAAGCCCTTTGTGCAGATGGAGGGTTTGTGTGAGTTTTGTGCTAATTGCAGTAGTTATGAACATGGTTTTATATCTCTTGTTGCATTAAATTACCCAGGCAAACATCTAGTGCTAAACAGCCTTGCAACAAATCTCTAAACTTGTGCTCAATTCACCCTGAAATTCCTGTTTCTCAGGCAATTCCCTGCAGCTCTGTTGAACCCTAATGGCTGAGCCTGCAGGTAGCAAAACAATCTCCAGGGCCTTTATGCTCCTGGCTGGAATCACCAGGAGTATGGGAATGGCTCATACCTCAGTCCAGTGTGGTGGTTGTGGAGAAAGAGGAGCTCCTGAGGGAAAAGGGATGATAGATTTGGCAGGGTTTGGGTTGGTTCTGCCTCTTCTGCCCTGCAAGGTGCCCGAACTGAGAGGTGAATGGATTCTCTCTCACAGTTAAACTGTTGCTCCTGTCCCTGACACCATCCTGCAACGTGGCCCTCTTACATTTTTGCAGAGATCAAATTTGCTTTGCAAATGCACTGAAATTGCTGACAAGGGGTGAAAGAGGTGCTGAAGGGAAATCCCCAATTCCTGCTGAATGCTCCAATGTCAGCAGGGTGTCACTGCCCTGAACTCCACCTGTGTCTTCCAGAGGTGATGCCAAATCTGGCACCAAAATGCAGTGCCCGGAGCTGGCTGAAATCCCTCCCCTGGTGTGCCAGGGAGGATATGGGAGGTTTCTCCTCCTCTTTCTTGGTTGGATCAGCTGGGAGTTTTGTGTTTTTAACCAATTTCCCCTGCTCTGTGCCCAGGCTGATGCAGACAGTTTCTACATGGCCTGCAATGGCCGCCAGTTCAACTCCATCGAGGAGGATGTTTGCCAGCTTGTGTACGTGGAAAGGGCTGAAGTCTTCAAGTCAGAAGATGTAAGTTGGGTTTGGTTTTTTTTCCCTGCACTTCAGAAGGCTTTAACAGGATTATTTGGAGGATAAGCTGCAAGAACAGCTTAATGCATCAGCCTCAACCCCACTTCCCATCCCAGTGGTCCTTGGGAGAGTTTGTGTGGTGACTCCGCAGGCACTGTGACTTAAACCTGCCTTGGGTTGTAATTCAGGGAATGCACAGAGCACAGGGGGGCTGGTTGCAGGTGCAGCCCCTTCACTGACCCCTGGCTGTGGCCCTTTGAACGTTTGGGATCACTTTCTTATCTTTCCAATACATTCCCAACCGTTGTGCAGCCTCACAGCATTCCCATGTCCTGGTGCCAGCAGCGATGGGAAGTTGGACTTTACTGCTGGTGCTGGGAAGGTGCTGAGCAGTTTCTCTCTGCTTGGTGCTTGCAGGGGGCCAGCCTGCCCGTGATGGACCTGACAGAGCTGCCCAAGTGCACCGTGTGCCTGGAGAGGATGGACGAGTCTGTGAACGGGATCCTCACCACGCTGTGCAACCACAGCTTCCACAGCCAGTGCCTGCAGCGCTGGGAGGACACCACGTGAGAGCCTGGGCTTTATTTCCACCTCTGAGGCCTTGCTGGGAGTGGGGGGGGTTTGTGCTGACAAAGCTCTGCTCGTCACTGTGGGGGCAGGAATTACTGCAAGTCCTAATGCTCAGTTTTTCCCATTAAGGGGCTCCCAGAGAGAAATCTCCCCGCCAAAAGTAATTGAAGAACGATTCTCAGGGGCCTCGCTGCTGAGGCAGGGAGGGAGTCGTAGAGGAATGCTGATTGTTTCAAAATGCTGTAGGAGAAAAGTGCTGGGCTAAACAGCCCTGGCTGCACACACAGCCCTGCTTCTCTCAGCCTTGGCAGCTCGGCCAGTCCCTTCCTTGGCGTCCTGCAAATGGAGCTGAGGGGTCTGTGGGGAGCCCTGCAGCCTTCTGTCCTACCTGGATGCTGGGAGGGGAGGAAGAGCAGGTGTGCAGGGGAGGGCAGGGAAAGAAGGGATGGTGGCAAGGTGGCTCTATAAATCAGTCAGGGGAGGCTCCTGTTGTTCCAGGCAGGTGTGGGATGAGCGATAGGAAGTCGTGTCCCTGGCACAGGGAGACCCTGCATGGTGCTGGGCAGAGTTGAGACCTGTGTCTCTCCTTAAAGCAGCCATTCTTGCTGCCACTAACCTTTTCCTCTTGGTACTCCCAGCATCCCAAATCCCTGAGTGGGATTTTGCTGTGCCTGGAGCCCCCAGCTGGCACCAGGCGCTGCTCTCAGCTGGGTGTGTTTGCCATTCCTCTGGACATCTTGCTGGTTTGCTGCACCTCAGGCAGCCACAGACACTGCAGCAGGAGGCTGCAGATCCTCCCTGTGGCTGCTCCATCCCTGCTATCCTGATTCCTGGATTATCTGGTGGAATGTGAGGAAGATTGTAGCTCTCTGTGATCTATCACTCCCAAGCCAGAGTACCAGAACTCAGTGAGATCAGTCAGATTTGGAGCTGTGAAGGCTGAGGAGCTGCTTTGCTCCATAAATCCAAACCAGGGTAAATCTGGGGCAGTGGAGTGTAGCCAGCACAGGAGCGAGATCCCAAATCCCCTTGAATATGGAATGTACAATTTAAGCAGAACTTATGCTCCCAGTCTGAAGAGGTGACAAAGGAAAACTCCTGTTCTCCTTGCTCAGGAGGCTGCAAGTGCCTGACTTTGTGTAGGAACTGACTGCAGCCCAGTTATCTCCTCCCTGGAATATTCCTGGGGTTTACCCAGCAGCTCATGAAAAATCCATAAACAGTCCTGGCAGCAGGATGCAGCCTCAGATATCCCATTCCTGACCCGAGCTGCTGCTGCACCAGGGCTGGACACAGCTTCTTTCTGGGGTGTTCTGTCTCTTTGTGTGGCAGCACTGAGGGAGTTCCAAAATAGATGAAAGATCTGCATCTTTGGGGATTCCTGCTGCTGATTCTTTTAGGGTACAGTTATGGGATGTTCTTCCTGGGAAGGCTGAGATTGAATCCTTCGGGTTGGGGTGGGATTGAAGCATCTCCTCAGGGTTGTTTTAAGCACTGAGGTGTGTTTGCAGAGTGTCACTTGGCTGTCCCCAGCAGCGTGTGGTTCCAATGCCCTTCCTCAGTGTTCAGCTTCTGTGTAAATCCCTTGGACTGCAGCAAAACCAGATGCAGCTGAAATGGCTTTGGGAGAACTGTTCTTTGTTCTGTCACCAGCTTAAAACCACTAACTTTGTGAGAAATGAATTTGAGTAGGGTAGATGTGAGCTGGTGGGTGATACAGGGAGCATCCTTCTGCACAATGCACTTCCCTGGAGCTCTGTGGCTCTCTCCTTAATGAGTGGAATGTGAAGATGTTGCTCCCTGTGTCTCCTGATGTTGTTCTTGTTGCCCTCCAGGTGCCCTGTGTGCAGGTACTGCCAGACTCCAGAGCCCGTGGAGGAGAACAAGTGCTTTGAGTGTGGAGTTCAAGAAGTAAGTAGGTGGGTGGATGGTGAGATCTAGCCTAGATCTGACTGCACAGCTGCTTGGCTTGCTTTGGGGCTTAATTCTTGGGCTGATTTTGGGCTGGTTTTCCCAGCCAGTGAGGTGTCAGCTTTCCTTTTGAGTTGCATCAGTGCTGGAAAGGGGTGTTACCTCACACATTCCCTGTTCTGCTGAATCTCTGTGATTCTTAGATCAGTGTGACAGCAGGGAGCTAACCCAGCCTGTGCCCTCCAGAGCTTTCTGGGATCCCTCATTCCTTCACCAAGGCCACTCTCCCACCTGGCTGGTGATTTATCCAGCCCCTGCAGGGGTGTAACTGCCTTTGATGGGCAGGGACCCCTTGGCCTTGCAGCTGAGGAGGGAGAGCTGGAAGGGGAACCCTGCTCCTTCCTGAGGCTGTGACTGGAGCCAGGGTGGGTTGTGCTGCCTCGGGGCACTGCTGCCCCCCCAGAGCCGCCTGTGTTTGTTGCAGAACCTGTGGATCTGCCTGATCTGTGGGCACATCGGCTGCGGGCGCTACGTGAGCCGCCACGCCTACAAGCACTTCGAGGAGACGCAGCACACGTACGCCATGCAGCTCACCAACCACCGCGTCTGGGACTACGCTGGGGGTGAGCCTGCACCGCCCTCGGGCACCCTTGGGAGCACTGGCTGAGGCTGAGAGTTTGCTGGAGATGGAGGAGGTTGTGTCCGTGCTAATCCCTGGCTTTGGGGAGCAACCATCTCCGCTCGGACTGCAGCTTTCCTGGGGCTGGAGCAGCTGGAGGAGGGAGAGTGATTCTGTCATGAACGGGGCTGGTCCCACAGCATCCCCTCAATCCCTTTCCATCAATTTGTTGTAATTAATACCCCATAAGGTGGCTGGGAGGAACCTGCTAAAAAACAAATCCCTGTGGTGCTTGCCTCGCCAAGGGGCGGGGTCTGGGTGGTTTAATTGTGCTCTGTGACTGGAGGTTCTTCAGCTCTGAGTGCCCCTGCTTGGATTTTCTCTCCCCAGACAATTATGTCCACAGGCTGGTGGCAAGCAAAACTGATGGCAAGATAGTTCAGTATGAGTGCGAGGGGGATATGTGCCAGGAGGAGAAAATTGATGCCTTACAATTAGAGGTAAATATTTTCACTTGTTGGACTCTGCGTTGTGGAAGTGTTTCCAACCCCGCTGCTACTGCCGTTCAATCCCATCAGCTGAGGCAGCAGATCTGCTCCCAGCCTGGAGGGAATTGTCTCCAGGCAGGAGCAGGATGGGTTTACTGCTTTTTTTTTTCCCCTTTTTTTAATTTTTTTTTTCCTTTAAGCCTCTCCCTGGCTCTGCAGAGCCGATGCAGCGCAGTGCGAGCTGGCTGCAGTGTCACGCTGTGGTCACTGGTGATTGAAGAGGAGCTGCTTGTGCTGCTGCAAACGGGGGGCACTGGAGGGAGAAGTGGGTCTGAGTCGCTCCCCAAACCCTTCCTGGTGGATCTGTGGCTTGGGTTCAGAGCCAGGATCTGTGTGGAACTGTCAGTTGGGATAGTTTAGCTCCCAAACGGAAGGAGGATGCAGAAGTCCACAGCTGTGTGCTCACCTTGGCGAGCACAGAGAGCTGAGTCTGCTGCCAGCCCTGTGCTGTTCCCTTCTCTTGAACAGATAATGATTTATTTATTTTTTTGTACCTGTTGCCCAGCTTCTCTCCTAACTAAAGGAGAGGAGCTTGAAATCCCTGCTTCACTGAGCAGACACTGCAGCACGATTTCAGCCGCATTAGACACGAGGGTTTGTGAGGAGGAACAGCCCACAGAGACCAGACTGGAGGAGCTCATTGCTCACATAAATATTTGGTTGCTTTTCAGTGAATTTTCTGAATAACACTTAGATGCTAAACCAGCTAATTTTAACCTTTTTTTTTTTCTGTGAGGTGATTGCTTAAAGCATGTAAGATCTCTCTGTCTTATGAGATTGAAATATTTCAAGAGAGAATGAATTTGGCAGAGTGTTTTGGCACTCAGAAATTACTGAGAGTGATCAAGGCTCTGTGCATGTTTAATTCTCTAGTGAATGCCTAATTTGATGCTTATTAGCCTGATGAAAAGGAGTAATCACCTTTTTCAACCTTCTCATGACTCATTTGCAGAACCAAAAGGGAAAAGATGGGATGTAGGGCATAGATCCTTGTTCAGATACCGAAATGCTGTTGGAATGGGCTGTACAAGTTGGAGAAGAGTAATTGGGAATAGTTACAGGGAGCTGAGGGTGCTTTCCCAGAAATCTCCTTAGAGGGTAGCTGGATATGTACATTGATCCTTCTGCCTTGGAGTTTGGGCTGTGGGTGGGAACTCTTCCCCTCAGCCTTCGGGGTCTCAGACTCTCAGGACAGGGACGGGTGATGTTTCCTTTTCCTGTAGACATTTATTGCTATTTCCATGAAAAAGTTGTCTCCTCCTTAAACAGTTCTCGGCTTGACACTTTCACTTGATCCTTGTTGTGCTCTAAAGGCTTTCCTTAATTTCAAAAAAGCCAAAGTGATTTGCTTGGGAAATCAAACTGGTGAAACCCTGCAGCTGGGATGTGTGTCCAGAAGCTCCTGATTTCCTCTGGTTAAATTGTGGGTTGGAGCCCTTTGGGGGTTAACCAGCAGGGCCACCCTGACTGCTCTGTGTGTCTCTGTGTTTGCAGTATTCCTATTTGCTGACGAGCCAGCTGGAATCCCAACGGATCTATTGGGAAAACAAGATCGTCCGCATCGAGAAGGACACAGCTGAAGAGGTGAGCTCTGCCCTGGACCTGGGGAAGGCTCCTGGCCCTGTTCAATGGGAGGAGAAGGAGCTGCTGGATCTCTGGTTGGGCCTCGCGCAGCTCGCTCCGCTCCCAGCTGGGAAAATTGGCTCCGAGATGGATCTGTCCCTTATCTGGCTGCTCCCAGGGAGCAATTTGCTGCTCAGTGGTGCAGAAGCAGGTAGATTGCCACGGAGATTGCAGCTTGATTTAAATGTGCTGCTGGGGAAATGCAGCAGTGGTGGAAGGAGCGCGTGGTGCTGCAGGATCCCAGAGCCATCCGTCTCTCCGACACGGATCTCCAGGGAATGTTGGTGGAGCAGAGACAATATGACTTTAATTTGCTCGGCTGCAGAAGGTGGAACTGTCTCTGTGCTCCAAATGCATATTGATTTGCCCTTTCTTTTTGATCCCCTCTCTCTCCTCATCACCCTTTGGGAAAAGTTCAGAGTCTCCTCTTATAAAGCATCCTGCAGGCAGGACTGCTTCAAAATGTCACCAGGAAAAATCCAGGGAGGATAGTCTATTGCTTTTTCACTCTACGTAGATCCTTTCAACCAGGTTTAAAGTGAGTCAGGATTTAGAATTGTGTCCTTAACTTTCTTCAGGACTTCTAATTAACCATTTAAGTGTCTGTAGTTAAGTAAAAATAGAAATTGTGACCATTGAAATGGTGGTTGTTGACCTTGTCCTAAAGAGCAGTCCTAGAAATCTTATGGAAAGCCCTATAAAAGGAAAATATTTATCAAAAACCATCTTGGCAAGTGGCCAGGAGACACAATCCTCAAAGTAGCTTCAAAATGAAACCGCTCTGATCCCTGCCCCAAATGTGGTTTCACGTTTAAAGATCCCAATAATTTTATCTGTGGCACTTGTTCTGTGTAAGTCTTGTCTGGATCGGTGCCACCATGCAGAGTATTCCATTATCACTGCTCAGGCTACTTCCCCAAATTAACCATCAGCTACACAAACATTCCCTGATTGGGGCTGGAAGGCTTAAAACCTGCTCTGCATCCACATATGCTGACACTGACATTTGTCCAGCCTGCTCCTCCAGGGAAGCATTTTCCATTAAATTCCTGCCCCCCTGCATGTGAGCATGCTGGGGACACCAGCAGAGGGGAAACAACAATTCCTGACTCTCCATCTCCCTTAAGTCTCGTTCTGGAGGTTTGACACTTGGAGAAGGAGAGCTTGGCTTTCTCCAGGAGCAGCAGAGGGAAGGGGAAGGCCGTGGCCAGTGGGTGTCTGTGTTTGTGTGAAGGAGATATTGGTGTCAGTGGGTCAGAGCCTTGTGACAGCACTGCCGAGTCAGCCCCGAGCAGGGCAGCCTCTTCATCTTCACACTCAGGCCACATTCTCTGAGGTTTGGTTTAAAATGAGCAAAAACCCAGCCTTGTAACGCCTCAGGGTGGAAATCTGAGTTTGCTGACGGATCCAGAACCCCCAGAGAGTGGCCAAAGGAATGCTGGATGCAGGCAGGAAGAAGTTAAGGAGCTGCTGCAGCTTTTGGCAGTGCCTGGCACAGATCTGCAGCCGGAGTTGCTGTTCTGTGGGAGCAGCTTCCACGGCAACGTGGCTCCTTGTCTGGGATCCGAGGGTAACCCAGGGGGTCCTCAGCAGAACAAAGCCTTGGCTCCAGGCTTTCCTTACCTGGGGATAAGAATTGGGCAAAGTCTAGAAACCCCTCCGGAAAATGGAGTGTCCTGACGAAAGTGCAGCGGACTTTGAGCTGTTGGAAATGCCCCTGTGTTTGTTTTTACAGATTAACAACATGAAGACCAAATTTAAAGAGACCATTGAGAAGTGTGACAGTCTGGAACAGCGGCTCAATGACTTGCTCAAAGAAAAGCAGTCAGTGGAGAGGAAGTGGGTACCGCTGCCAGGTTTAGCTCCATGCAGCCATTAAAGCACCGTGCACTGACATCCAAAAAGAAAAAAACCCTGCTATGCCTGGGCAATTTTGAGCTGTTTAAGCTGGAATACCGAGAACATGGCTTGCTTTAAAAAAACCTCTGATTTCTGTAGGTGTTCACAAATGGGAAGTGTCTGAGTGAGCACAGCTTTGGGGCCCTCAGCTCCCTTTCCACGCTCTGCATGTTTAGCATTCAGGGATCCTTCCTCTGCCTGCTCCAGGGAGATGCCAGCCTGTTCTGCTGTTGGTGGGTGCATCCAGAGGGATGAAAGGCAGCTCAGCAGAGGCCATCACCCAGCACAGAGGAAAATACAGATCTTGGGAAGTGCCTGGAGGAAAGATGTTGAGCCTGGGAATTGTGGATCCCTGTGCTCCCTGGGGTTGGGACTGTGTCCCCTGTTCCTCCCAGCCCATGGCCTGTCCAGCAGTCCTGGCTGGAGCAGGGAGCACAGGCAGTGAGTGGGAAACAGGCAGAGGAGGGTGCCAGCAAACTGCCAGGGCAAGAGCAGAGTTACTGGGAGCAGGAAGCCCTGTGTGTGAATCACAAGTCTAATACCCTTGTGGGAGCATCTTCCTTCCCAGTGAAGGTATTTTGAGGGTCTTGGAGTGTGGCAGGAGGCTCCTGACTGCCCTCAGCTCTCTCAGGCTCCCTTGTAATCCCTGTGCCTTGTTTGGCACCCATTCCAAAAGCTGCAGGTGTATGTCCAAGGTCAGTTCCAGCTCCCAGGCACATCCTGCCTGTTGCTTGTGCTGTTGGCTTTGGCATGAGATGGAATTGCCTCATCTGGGGGGATTTCAGAGCCCTCTTGTATTGCCTCCCCTTGCCCATCTTTGCTGGAAAACCAAATTCCAGGTGATGTTGGGGGTCAGTTGCCCAGTGAAAAGCTGAGGTGGTGTTTGGTCTGGGTGGGCAGTGCTGCTCTCCTGACTTGTGCTTCTCTCTGCAAGGTGTTCCCAGCTCAACAACAAAGTGGCAAAACTCTCCAATGAGCTGAAGGAGGAGCAGGAACTGAACAAGTGCTTGCGAGCAAACCAGGCCTTGCTGCAGAACAAACTGAAGGAGGAGGAGAGAGTGCTAAAGGAAACCTGTGAGCAGAAGGACCTGCAGATCTCCGAGATCCAGGAGCAGCTGAGGGATGTCATGTTCTACCTGGAGACACAACAGAAAATCAACCACCTCCCAGCTGAGACCCGCCAGGAGATCCAGGAAGGACAGATCAACATTGCAGTGGCATCTTCTGCCAGCTCCTCCACGGCGGGCACGGGCAAACCTTCCTCCAGGAGAGGCCGTGGCAAGAGAGGGAAGTGAGAACTGGAATTCTCTGCTCCCACCCTGGAACTGGCCGTGCCAGCAGCAGGCCAGGCTCACCTCGGGACTCGGCCTGGGAACACCCAGCTCACTAAAGCTCAGCTAGAAATTGTCTCCAGAGCTGCTCATAAAACTGGCTGCCAGTCAGTGGAGGTGTCTGTGCTATTTAAAAGCATTTCACTGCACTTATTTAGCTGTTTTTAGGCAGATCTTGGTGACCATTTTGCCTTCCCTCCTTTTCAGAGCCCCTCCTGTCATGCATTTGACTTTGCTGGAGAGTGTGTTGGGGTGGGGGGGTGTGTCCATGTCCAACATCCCATTCCCTGCAGGGATGCTGTAGAGTAGGCTCAGCCCAGTTGTGTAAGGCTTCTCCAGTTCTTCTCCTGGATTAAGAGTATTCTCAATTAAGAAGTTATTTAATAAAACAGTGTAAATTAGGTTATATACATCTCCTTTTTGTATGTGCAGTCCTGACGCTGCAGAACTGCCTGTGCAGGAGTAGAACTGTAGTTTGGAAAGAAAAAGGAGTGAGGTGTGGAAAATAAACCATCTTAGTGGTGTAAGAAACCAGGCAAGTCTTAAAGGCCAACGGGCTGGGAATTTAAAGGCTTTTAGGGGACTTTGCCCTGATCTCTCTTCATTTTAAAGGTGGCCTTTGAGAGGCCAGTGCTTGCTGTGCTGCCTGTGGGGCAGAAAGGGTGGAAGTTTTGTGTTCTCGATGCTGTTTAACATGGTTATTTTATAGGTGTTTTACAAATTAAGTAGAGTCATCTGTGAATTGGGGAACACATTCCCAGCATTCCGGCGCTCCTGGAGCAGGGGTTGTGTATCCCCTGGCTGAGCTGCACTGAGAGTGTTGGTGTAAGCTCCAGAGCTGTTCTCCTCAGAGCCAGGTGAGGAGAGGGACGAGCACAGCCTTTCCCAAACTCCCTTCCCACCTTCCCGGAGCTGCCGGTGCTGGCTCAGCAGGAGCTGCAGCTCTTGGTTCCAGTTCCTGTGCTCACCAAAATGTGGCACTATCCACAACCTCTGCTGGCAAAGCTTCCGTGTGACTTGCCCCAAAGGGACACGGGTCCTGTAAGGGAATTTTGTGCACAAATTGGGTTTGGTTTGGATTTTTTGTTGGTTTTCACTTGGAATCTCTCGGTGCTCTGAGGTGGGAAGTTTTCCCCTGGAGAATCGACTGCCTTGGTTGCTGTTGTGCTCAGAATCAGAGCATTTAAAGGCTGATCTTTTGTTAAAAATGCCAGGGGAGTCCCCAGTTGTCTTTCCAGGCCACAGGATGATCCTGGTCCTTGGAACAATCATGACCTTAGTTTGGAACACTGAAACACTGGCTCTGGCTGAGCAGGTCCAGCCTGGAACATGGGCATAAAACAGCCAGTCCTTTATTGCTAGAGGTTGTTCTTTTCTTGGCCCATGGAAAGGGACAAGTTCCAGTCCCTGGAATGACCCCGGGAAGATGGGTGGTTCTCATCCACTTCCTGGCTGCATGGACTGAGAGTGTTGAACTTCCTCACTGGAATTGCAGGGCATCCACTGCTTGGCTTTGGAGATCTGTCCCCACCACCTGGAACTTGGACCTTTTCTAACTTTGTAGCAGGAATGTACACTCACTTTTCCAGTGTGTGGATTGTACTACCAGGCCTCTGCCTTCTGTAAATGACTCTAAGGACCTAGAGATGTACAGCATGGCTTGCTCTCCTAGAGAAACTATTTTATTTAAGATATATTTTTACACCATTAAGATCCTCTGACCTTTTGCTGAAGGCTTGCTTTGTGTAGAACACTAAAGATGCTGTACTGTATCTTGGAATTAATTTTCAAAAAATGTGATGGAAAATTAAACCAGTGTGCAGTTCTTTCTGTGTGTGTTCCACTGGAGGGGAGGGGGGAGGTTATTTTGGAATAGTTTTAGTTTTTTTCATAGTTTTTAACTCGAAGGCAAAGCTGTCCAGATGAGAGCTCTTGGTCATCTTTGGCCTGGGGAAGTTTGGCTCAGCTGAGCTGATAGGAGCAGATAACTGCCCAGCCTTATCTCTGGGCAGCTCGTGCAGAAAAAGCAAGAGTTGTTGAATGCTTTGCATTAAACCAAATCACTCTCAGTCCTTGAGTCCCCTCCAGCTTCTCCTAAAACCATCCCAGGTGCCCAGAGAACCTGCACTGTCTGTCTGGGTGTTTATTCACTGCTGGAGATTACTGGGCTCTCCCAGGCTCCCTCCCTTGGGACACTTCCCACAAGGAAATGGGACTTGTGGTGAAGGGAAAAGTCCCAGGCCAGGCCGGTCTGACTCTTCCTTACCCCTCATCCGGACCCACAAGTGCCTGGAAAAAGCGTTGGCACCAGGACCTCAGCCTGTGGTCAAGTTTTGACATCAGCAACTGGAGCAGCAGGTCAGCCCTGGCCGTGACTCACTGTCACCACAGCAGGAGGCTGCACAGCATGAAACTCGTCAGCACCGGACAGCTGAGATTGGCTGAGCTCCTGCTATGATTCCAACCCTTGAAATAGACTTTTTTATTTTTAAATCCTGAAAGGAACACACCTTTTCCCAGCTGAACAGCACAGGGGTTTGCTGGCTGTGCTGGGCGGTGTCCTAGGGAGCCAGAGGACACAGCTTGCCGTGGAATAACGGAGAGATGTTCCTGCAGGAGCAAGAAATGAGGGACCTGCTCTCCCCAAAGCACTCCTGGTGGCTAGCATGTACTGGGAACCTCACTGGATCCTGCTGTTCCCTCAGGAAAAGGTCCCTGCTTCACCTCCTGGCAAGGAGGGAGCGAGACACCAAAGTGATTCTGTGAGCAGGAGCCTCTGCTGTCCCTGCCGTGCCCGAGAGAGGAGGTGGGCAGGGGCTGCAGGAAAGGCTGTGGGATTTTGGTGACCAGGGGCTGCAGGAAAGGCTGTGGGATTTCGGTGGGCAGGGGCTGCAGGAAAGGCTGTGGGATTTCAGTGGCCAGGGAGAAGCCCAGCTGGAGCAGGGTCCCAGCCAGCAGCCGCACAGAGCTTGGCAGAGTCTGGAGGATGCTGCGATGATTCACTCCAGCAGCTGTTCCCCAGTGAGCGCAGGGAGAGGCGGCTCCACGGCCTCAGGGGGAAGGCAGGGCCAGAGGGCTCTGCTCCCCTGCTCGGGAGGGAAGTTTAGGGCAGCTGGGGGTGAGCTGGGGCCCAGGGCTGGATTGTCACTGCTCCATGACAGGAATGTTCTCCCAAGCCGTGGCAAAGCCGGATTGACAGTCTGGGGTGACACATCTGTTTCTGCTTCCAGAGACTCGATTGTTTTTTGTCCCTTGGGAAGAACCTGTCCCTTAATGCAAAATCATCCCCTCCTTGTCACTACTGTGCTCTCTGAGGAGCCAAAGTCCTGGGTGAGGTGACATCTCTGGATTGTGCCCAAAGAAAACCTCGCATGGTGCCATGAGCAGAGTGGACACAGAGTCCCCTCCACAGGTGTCTGTCAGAGCAGCTGGAGCCCCCCAAGGCTGTGCCCTCCAAGGGGCCACACTGCTGTCCCACCGCCTGCTCTCTGCTCCCTTTACCTTCTCCCTGAAGCCCAATTCCCTAAGGCCCACTGGAAAGCTCCTGCCTTGATCTGCACCAACTGACTTGTCTGTTCTTGCTTGATCTCTGAGAAATTCACATCCATTTCCCCAAAACCTCCTCCCCCTTCTTTTTTTTTTACATAAATGGGCATTTTGATCTAATAATTGTGTTTTAAAGGCAAACTCATCCAGCTGCTCCACAGCAGGTCCCACACCAGGACACCCAGCAGTGTTTTGGGGTGAGTTTTGCAGCACAGGAGGGACATTTGTGTATTCCTTCCCCAGCCTGAATTCCTGCACACATTTCCCAAGGCAGGAATTGTGCTCTGGTTCACCCGAGCCTCCGAGGAGCAGCAGTGAAATAGGGACAGGTTTGCTGGGAGCAGGAAGCAATCAGAGATATTTGCTTTCATTCCAAGTTAAAGCCCCACACCTACAGCTTCCTGCCCCTGCACCACCCCTGAGCAAACATTATTTATAGCAGCAAGAGCAGTTATAGCTTTGCCCCTTCTTGACCTGGAAGTAATTGGTTAATTGAGTTAGACAACAAACCCCAACACACTCGCATGGTTTCCTTCCACCTTCTCCCAGGGAGCTGCACAGTCCAACTCCTTCCATCCCAAGCTGGTTAAAAACATCAAACACCTCCGGGAGAACAATGTTTACTTCCCCACCAGGAAATTGGGCCCTGCTGAACCTTCTGCAGGGCCAAAAGCTCCTCTAAAGCTGCTGCACCTGGGGGGTTGCTGCCTTGCTGGAGCTGGAGCTGGAGTAGGTGGGGGCTCTTTGGGGGGGGTTTCCTGAGCTGTGCTGAGGCCAGGAAGCCGTGGAAAGCTTTGCTGCTGCTGCCTGGGAGCTGAGCTCTGAGCAGAGGCGGCTGAGCTCACCAGGAAGCTGAGATTTTGGTCTTTGCAGGTTCAGTAATGTGCTGATTTGGGGATTGGAGAGGTCCTCTGGGTTTGAGGGCCTGAGGGCAGTGGGTGAGGATGAGCTGTGTTAAGCACATGCTTTATTCCCAGCCTGAATCCCTGTGCTGATTTTTCCTGGGCACAGACTGCAATGAGCTGGTTTCCTTGCCTGTTTTCAGTGTCCCTATGTGGTGGCAATGGCCTTGGAGAACACTGCCAGCACAGGACATACCTTGGTCTCCTGGATGCAAAGATAATGTTTTTGACAACAATTTACAGGCCTCTGCCTCCCAGTCTCCTCTTCCCTCGTTTATGTGTTATTTGGGATATTTATCAGTCTCTACTGATGGGGGAAATTATTTGGGGAAGAAGAGCCTCTTGTCATGTACAGCAGAGGGGCTTAAGCAGGTGAAGGAAACCCACCTGGGTGGGCTCCTCTTTGGGGTGCTGCGAGACCCCCACTTACAGGTGTGACTGAGGCTCCAAAGCAGATTCATGCTCTGTGTGTCAGAGTTCTGTAAAACTAAACCAACCCCACAATAAATCCCTTTAGCATCTAACCCAGGGCTACACCTCCCAGAACAATTCCTCTGCACTACTGGGAATCTTAGCCCAAGCAGAATTAACATAGGCCGGAGATACTCCTGGTGCTGTTGGCTTGAATCCATGGCCTGTGTGGAGTCTCAGTTGGAAAACCTGTGAGAGCTGGAGGAGAGGAGTGGGAGATGTGGCCAAGCAAGATGGGTGAGCTGGAGTTATCCAGAGTTATCCACAGGAGACAGGGATGCTGCTGCAGCTAGAGGCCCCGTGCTGATGGAGGAGAAGCCAAACAGCCTTGTCCAAGCACAGCTGTGCCAAGAGTTTCCCTCTGCAAGTGCAGGGGTTGCACAAGGAGCAAAGAGGACTTTTCCCAAGCAATTCTCCTTGGCAGATTTCAAACGTGCTCTGGCCTCTGGTGAAGAACAAATCCCAGTTGGATGCTGCATGTTCAGTGAAGGAGCACCAAGAGCCAGGTGCTGCCCTGGGATCTGCTCCTGGCCTCCACCCCTTCCTGAAAAACCCCCTCAGCTTCATCACAAGGAGCCAAACACCTTCTCCTCCTTCCAAAAAATCAATGTGGAGGAATGATAATGGTATAAAAGCCGAGCCTTATGTGGGAATGCAGGCAGCACTCTGCAATCACAGCATTTTCCTCTGCAGCAATCGAGGCAAACTGCAGAAGCAGTTAAGAGGATTAGATATTTTTGATCATATTTGCAGCTGTGCTTGCTATAACCCAGAGGAGAAATCCAAATGTCTCGCCTTGGGAAGTGCCTGAGAGCCTGGAAGGGAGCACTCCCAGGGGACCCTGCAGCCTGGGTGTGCTCAGACCCTGCTGCTTCCCAGAGCCACGAGGAGCTGTCGTTCCTGCAGCTGGAACTGTGGCACTTGGCTCCCTCAAAGACCCAGGATCCGGCAGGAAGCTCCCTGTGAGCCAGCCTGGATGCAGGGCTCTAAGCTGCGATGGTGGCTCCAAAATCTCAGCAGGTCCACATCTCCCAGGTGCCAGAGCTTAAACAAGGAATGCTGTGGAAGCCCTGCCAGGTTCAGAGCCAGATGTGAGAGGGGAGATCCTTCCCTGGACATCACTGAGGATTTCTACCACTGCAGTGCTAAGTAAGGAAAACTAATTCCACTGTACAGTTAAATTTCAGTGTCTAATTCTCACACATTCAGCACTGTTGGAGACCAAATAAAAATACCTGACTGTTTCCTCCAAACTCATCCCTGCAGAGATGCTGGGGGTGGGCTGCCAGCATTGCAGCAGGAAGCTCTCCTGTTTTTCCCAAGGGACACTTCCAACAGGCCCTTGGTCGCCAGGATGGCCTGAGGGGGAGTATGGAATCCATTCATCCCTTTTTCCATGCTAAATAAAAATGTGGCCTTGTGACCAAAGAAGAAGACGTCGCTCCTTGAGCCATGGCAGTGGCTGGAAGTGCTTGGCCCTGCTCACAGAAGCTGCCTGGGCTTTCCCTTCCCCATGGATGGAGCCTTGGATGATGCCCCTGTCCAGGACAGGCAGGTTCCTCCTGAAGCTGAAATTCCAGATCTGAGCCCCAGGTGTGACACGCTGGAGGAGTGGGAGAAGTTCCACGTCTCACTCCCAATTTGCCTGATGATTTTAGCACAGTGAACAGAGGAAAGAGCACCAGAGGTAACAAATTCAACCCTTTCCAAACACAGTCATGTGTCATCTGCCAAAAACAAAAACCACAACCATAATCCTAAATTTGTCCTTTGAATGTACCTGTGCCTGCTCTGTCGTAGTTTCCTTCTAATCCCCAGGGATTAACGTTGAAGTGCATTGAAACATCTGAGGTGAAGGGCTACAGTGGAAATTCCTTGTGGGCTGGTAATAATAACTGAAAGCTGCTCTGTGAAGCAAACCTGAGGCTGACTTGGTTTTTAATGGACATCTGTCTGTAGGGGGAAAAAAAATGCCATGGCAACTGGCTTTCTTGTTGGTACGGCAGCCTTAGAGAAGGGCCGGGGAGAGGATGGGTATGGGAGGGTCTGTGTGGCTGTGCTGGGAAACCTGGAGGTACTGCTCAGCCAGGCTGGGAGGCAAAGGTTGTTTATGCTCTGTGAGTACCAGATCTTGAGGGATTTAACAGCTAAATCTTGGCATAACGATTGCTTTGTGTGCTGCTGCTGCTGCTGCTGCTTAGCAGGAGCCAGGCTGGATTCCCTCCTCCCTTTCCTAAAAATGTGAAATCTAAAGACGTAAAGCACCTGGCTGGCGATTTCCTGGAGCTTTGCTGGGCAGGTTTGGTGCCTCCCAGTTTGCAGCTCGGACCAAACAATCACTGCAGAGCCACGGCTTCACCAGATGGATCCTGGAGCTTCGCTGGGTGAGGAAGGAAATGCCCTTGTAGTGTCCAAGGCCTGTGCAAATCGAGAGCAAGGGTCACTCGAGTGTTGATTATGGGTGCACAAGCTCTGGCACTTCCCTGCCTCCCTCCAGAGCTCTGTGGACATCAGCATTCCCCTTCATCTCCTGTTGGTTGCAGGAGGAGCAGCAGGATGCAGAGCCCAGCAGGGACATCCATCATCCACACCCTGGCTCCACTGAGCTGGAGGGCTGAGAATTGGGAAGAAATGGCAAGAAAACAGCAAAAGCAGATCAAAAATCTGTATGTGATGGGAGCTGCTCTCTGCTTGGAGCTGAGCTGTGAGGCTGGAGGCAATGGAAGATTAGGGTGGGGGGGAAAGGCAGAGGTGGCAGCAGTTGTCCCACGTGGCTGGTTTGGAATTTGGGGGTTGGTTTTGCTGCACTACCAATTCTGGTCTGGCCAGGGGTGTGTCATCAGTCAGCACTGAGGGCAGCTCTGCTGATGAGCTACATCGTATCTCTCTGGGAAGTGCTGCCTGAGTGCCAGAGCACCTGATTTGCTCTCCTAAAATCCTTCCAAGTGTTTGGAGATCCCCGTGCTCACAGCACTGTTCACAAAGCTTTACCCTCTGAGAGGAGGGGTGGGGACAATGGGACTGAAGAACTGAAATCTTCAAGGGAGTGAAAACATGTGTGTGGAAATGCTCAGTTCTCTGAGCTTCTCCAGCAGCTGATTTTGCTTAAAGCAAATCCCTGTGCCTGTGCTGTTGTCCCTGTGTATCCAGGCGTGTTTTGCCTTGCTGGATGCTGTTGAGGATCACCCTGGGTAGCTCAGGGAAGGGAGCACAAGATGAACAGCAGGTTAGATCAAGGAAATGTTACATCACACGGCACTTCCTGCTAAGTGCTGCTATTATCAGCCTCACTCATCTCCACATGCAAATACAGCCTGCACATGTAGTCACACATCTGGATGGAAATAGAAGCCCTGGAAAGGAGCAGCTCTAACCTGGATCGTGCACAGAAGAGGCAAAACGAATGTGAATCTCCATTAAGAATTGTTTCCTTCCTTTCTCGATCATGGAGCAGGTGACTGAATTCTTAATTTTTCTCCAGCTACACCACCACATCCACTGTCGGCTGTTCTTTGTCACAACATCCAAAATATCAGCTATAAATGGTGGGGAAGAATAAAAAAATGGGTGAGAAGTAGAAAAACCAAGCCAAATTTTAATTTATTATTATTAAAATAATAAATATTGGGAATGGTGGGCTATCAAAGGAGAGCATACTCAGGCAGAAGCAAATGTGCCCTAACAGCAGTGGAACCCCATTGCACTGGGAATTTGGGGAGCTCACTGCAGACCCAGGAGCAGTGTCCATGCTGGTGGTCCCTGGAGAAGCTGGCTGCCACTGGAAACCACTCTGCAGCTTCTCTGGTGGTCATTCCTGACAAAGCTATTTTAAATGATCACTTCTAGACTAATTTTTAATCTGTTTTTTTATAAAGATGCTCGACAAAGAAAAAAGGGAGGGCACAATGAAAGCCAAACAGAGCTTAACAAAACAAAGAATACATTGAAGGAGCAAACAAGTCAAACTGCAACTGCTCTTGAGTCATTACTGAGGATGTGAACACCAGTCTATTCATACCCTGCCTTCTGAGCACGTAATGTCACCCTAAAATGTACTTCAGTGTGTTCACATCATGTCTTAGAAACTGTCTCTGCCTGTGGAACTTGTTTCTGTATTTTTTTTTACATTCTCGACTATCAGGACCCCACAGCCCCTTCAAATTGTTGCAGGTGCTTTAATGGTTTTAACCTTCAGCCACACAAACAGTCACTAATTGCTGGGAGTTGTTTTAAGCTGGAAAAGCACTGAAGTGATGTCCTCTAAAAACCCCACGTTAAGTGACCTGGATGGGTTACACTCGGTCTCTTATCAGACTTCCTTGTGCTTTTTATTAACAACTTCCTTTTCAAAGTTGCTCAAGGTTCAGGACAACCAAAAGCTGTAGAACTTACAAACAGCAGCCTAAAGAGGTTGGTTCACAGAATCAAGGAATATCCTGAGTTGGAATGGACCCATAAGGATCATCCAGAGTCCAACTTCTGACCCTGCTCAGACCCTTCAACACCTTCAGAGCCTCTTTTGGGCATTCTCTAACAGCTCTATATACTTACTATATTTTTATATACTATTATATACTACTACTAAAACTCTTATTATTATTGTTATTGTTGTTATTATTATTACTACTACTATATAGTTATATACTGCCTTATACTGGTTAAGCACCTTTTGTAAAATCCAGTCTGGATTTTACACACATATATATAAAAGACTTTTCTTAGCTGCTCTTAGGGCAAGTTATTTATCCTATCACATGCAGTGAACCAGATTCCTGCTCTTACTGTAAAAGGTCCCAAAATTGGTGCCAGTGGCTCTGCAGGTGCTGATGTCTCCCACAGAAACTCCTGGGTTCAAGAAATCCTCAGTGTCCTTCTCACTCGGTTCTGTGGCTGTGAAATAGGGAAGGGTCTTGTGAGTCCACTAAAAGGATTAAAAAAATGTAATTTCCTTAAATCCCCAGCTCTGTTTAGGGTATTTTCAATGGGAAAGTTCTTCAAGCTGAGCCCATTTTGAGTAGGATCTGTCACTGAGCTCATAAAGTGCTAACCACAAGGTTACTGGGGCCTGTGAGGTAAAACAAAGCAATCGGTTTAAAAGGTAAAATGTAAGGAAAATGCTAATTTAAGAAAGCTGTTCAATATTTGTTATCTTTTTACCATTGTGTGCTGCCACCCACAACTCTTCCAACTGCATGGGAAAGCTGTTGCTTTAGGAGCAAGGTGTATAAATAATGCCTGCCTAAGAGCACTGCTCCTTTTTATTCCATTGGAATCCTGTGGGATTTCTAGAGCATTTCTATGAATAGATTAAACTCTGAGCATTTTGAGTAACCATGGCTATAAATCAATTTAGCTCTTGGTTTTCAAGTTGCATCTGCTCTTACTAATCCTGTATGTGCATAATTTTTTTTTATTTTATTTTCAATAGGACCGACCAGGCTTTATTTTTGTGTATGGGTTTGGGTTGTTGAAATTCCCACTCTGCACCAAGCACGTTCCACACACAGCCACTGCACCCTGGATTTCTGCAGGGAGCCTGGTGATGGTGGACAGGTAACATGGAGCGAGGGGAGAACTGGCATCTTAAGCTTAAATATTTTATCCATCAGCACAATGCAAATTTTAATTTCTTTACTACGAGGGGCGGCCTTGAATGCTCCGAAATCTGTAAGATGGAGGGGCACTGCAAGGAAAGCAGCCATCCTCCGGCCCCATCTTGCTTTCCCCCAGGAGCAGGGATGTGTTTGGCAGCGGCGGCTCGGGATCTCTGCGGATCGGGGCAGCAGCCGCTCCGCAGCTCGGCAGGGCCTGGCGTCCTCCACCGGCCTTTCCCAGCCGGCCGGGGCTCGGCCATTTTTCCTCCATTTCGTTGTCTCTCGACGCCTGGTTTCTTTTGAACGATGCGCTGCGGGCCGAGCCCGCCGCCCTCCCACTGCCGCTCGCTGGGGCCCGGGGAGGGGCGAGCGCGGCC
>VZRF01013861.1:0-21735 GCA_013396875.1 Vireo altiloquus | reverse complement strand
AAAATTCTCGCGGGAAGGCGGGCCGCGCCGCGCCGCTGGATGGTGGCTCCGAGCGCGGCCTCACTTTCTCCCAGATTTTTGGGGCAGGAATTTTGCAGAGGCTGAGCCCTCTCCTCGCCTCCCCCCCGCCCCACGCTCGCTGCCTCTGGAAGATTGATCCCGCTCCTGCTCCTTGATCATGAGCTACGCAAATCCACTCATATTTTTTTTTTCCCTTTCTTTCCCTCAAATAATAAACTCTGTAGTGCTGTGAATTTTTCCGGGGCTGTTGGGGGTCATAACAACCGATCAGAGCAGGACGGTAACAGTTCTGAAGGTCACAGTCACTCAGAGCAGTTTCATTTCGAGTTTTGTTCATCTTCCTCTTCAACTGGACGTTTATTCCCCCTCGGTTTTGTGCACTGGCAATAAAACAGAATTTACAGTGGCCCCATTGTTGGACATCACTGGAAATAGGGTTTTACTTTGTTCCCAGCCAGTGGAACTGGGAGCGGAAGAGCTTTGGAAGGGTTGAAAAGGACAAAATAAATAACAACAACACCACCTCAGCAGCTCAGAGCACCGATTTAATGGTTTTTACATATGGCATTAGGTGGGAAGTGATGTTTACTGGGCTCTGTCCCTGCCAACACACAGTGGCACTGTAGAGGTTAACGTGAAGGGCAACAAAACCTCCAGCTTATTTTTTTAAATTCAGCCTGATGGCAAGCACTTGCCCCCATAGATTTGGGTATGTGAGCTTCAAATTCTCTCCCAAGTTTAAGATTAAAGCCACTGGACTTCTCCACCATTTCTGGTTCTATTGGATAAATTCTGCTTCAGAACTCCTTAGGGAGTTCCAGTGGGGCTGCTGAACAACTGACATGTTCCCTCAGAGGTGTTCACACTCTTCTTTTCTTAATTTTTCACATTGTTTCTGGATGGAAGGTCCATAAAATCACAGTCCCAGGCCTGCTGGAGCCCCATGGAGCACCTTCAGAGTACTTCCCCTGTAGCTGTCCTAAAGACAAGTCTGTTTTTTTGGGGGAGTGCAAATTCAAAGGTGGTTCATGCTGTGAATCTAGCCATGTAGATGAAAAGCTGAGTGGCTTTTCTGTTCAGAAAAAAATCAAAATTTAGGTGGCCTGCATCTTGGTATCAATTTGCTGCATTATATTCTTTAATAAAAATGTAAACATCTCCAGTTTATGCCAAGCTTTCTGCCCAGCAGCTCATTTCCCTGCAGCACTAACATTCCCATGCAAAAAAAAAAAAGTTACTTTTCATGGCAAAGTTGCTCTTGAAAGCTTAGTTTGGGCAGAAAACTCATTGATAATTAACTGTCCTGGGCCTAATTTTCTGCTGTGAGTTTACAGCTGGAAGAATTGGGCTGAGCACTTGTCCTTCCACCTCTGATCACGAGGGAAAGGGTCAGCTCTGCTCACTGCCTTGATCTCCTTGGGTTCATAATGCTGCACATCTGTATTTCAGATTAGAAAAGGTAAAATCCTGTGTGAGCAACCAAGACATTCCAGTGGTTTTCACTGTGCTATTAATTGCTTTTAGACAAAGGGAAAAATCAGAAATGGAGGCATCCTTGAAGGTGTTTGAGATAAAAAAGAAGGATTAATACCTTTTTTATAAAGAGGCCCCAAGTGAAATGCCGTGTTTGTTTAATGTGCACTATGGCAGATGGGCTTGGGCTGCAGGGGAGATGCCAATAGCACAGCGAGCTGTAATTAGGGAAAATGTAGATTTGGTTCACAAACCTGCTCCTTGTGCTATCAGAACATTATCTAACATCCACTTTCTGTGTTTGGGTTGAGTTTTGCTGTTATGCAAGCACAGGAGGGTTAGCTGTCCTCTGTCTGGAAGTTGCATCTATCCCAGCCTTCCTCCAAGCTCTTCGTTCTTTTTTGTTGTTAATTTTTCCCCATTGTTATTTTGTCTGAAGGCAAAACACCTCAGAGTTGGGGTTTGGATGTTTCTTCTCTTGTTACAATTGTGGCAGAAGGGATTTTTCATTTTGGTAACTTGCTTGCATAACTGGACTTGGGGTCCTGTAAGAATACACCGAGTTTAAAAATGTCCTTTAAAAATGGCTTTTCCCATAAAAAAGCTAAAACTGAAGCCACCTCATGATTAAATCTCAAAAGCAAACTACACCAACTTCTTACCTCCATCGTTTTCCTTCTTCCTGGACATCCCTTTTTTAAGAGCCTAACTGAAGGCTTAAGGAAAGAGCATGAGAGGTATCCATGCTGTTCAGATGGAAGGAAGGGGGAATGTTGAGTGCCAAGGTGCTGGAATTTAATGGCAGTGACTGTTCTGGAGGTCTGATCATACACACGTGCCAGTCAGAGGTTTTCTAGTTGGTTCTGACATCTTTGTGTGGGTTTTAGTGCAACTGTGCTAAACTGCTGAGCAGAATGACTGGTTAACCTGCAGACCTCTCTCCTTATCGCTGTGAATGCACTTCAGGGTGATATTATATCCCTGGTTTGGAGTAACTTTTAATTTACCAACTGATTCATGGCAGTGTCTGTGAAGGTTCTTCAATGACTAAGGCCGTCAACAGGTTCCAGGTGTGCACTGGGCCAGACTTGAGTCAGGCTGTTGCATATCCAGATGCTATGGAAGCTGTCATCCTGTGTGGAGACAGGAATTGGCATTATTGATGCTGATATTGGGAGAAAAACTGCACAAGATAAAGCTGCAGGACTTCTTGCATAATCTTCATTTGACAGCTTCGATTCATTTGACTTTATAGAGCCAAGCACTGCACTGAAATAAAACCTTGCACTTTGGATTTCTCCCTTAGAAGAAAAGCTTTGCCAGCTCTCTGCACTAAAGTTCTTTAGAGTAGCCTGTAAATTTGTTTTCCAAGCTGCAGCAATGTCAGTCAGTGCTCCAGAAACATCCATTCACACTCTTTAAATCCAAGTCTTTGTAGCTGCATTTCTGCTCCAGACATTAATTGCAGCGTGGCTTCATTTGCTTCTTAGTCTCAAAGTGAAGATGCTACTGGAGAGAAAAGTGGAGACTTTCTTTCCCTTCCAGGAAAGACTTTGTTTCCCTTGCATTAACTGGGAAAATACAAATGCGTGACCTTGTTTTGCTTATACAAACACTCTACTTGGCATGTAAACATTAAAGAGGGAGGTGAGGGATGCTGAGGAAATACTCATAAAAATAGAAAAAAATGTGCGAGTTGCTGCTGGGAAAAAACATTTACAGTGCAGCTTTTGGGCCCTGATGGAGACTTTGCCTCTTGGGGTGTAACTGCTGGACTCAAGGAGTTGGCTACTAAGTTTAATTGCTCAGTCGTTACTTTGTCCTGACTTTGTGACTTTGCTACTCCAAAGCAAAGGGTTTCCAGGTTGGATTTGCCAGGCTGTCCTGCCTTCACCCAGGTTTACCTTTAACCACACATCTGCAATGCAAAATGATTTTTTAAAAATTTATTTTGCCATATTTACCCTAATGAAAATGAGGTAAAATCACTACTGAGCCTTCCTAGATTCCCCCGCCTTCATTTTTTAGTGTTACTTTCCTATTCTAAATTATGTTAAATATCTGGCAAAAGCCATCTACCTTCTGCTTTTGTAAAGGTCCTAAGTTGTTTTGTTTCATATGTTGCATCAAAGAAGTTTCAAAATGATAGTTTCAACTTCAGTCTCCCCCTGTTGGAATATGAAACTCAAGTTGATGGCCTTGGTTTTAGCAGAAGATACAGTTTTGGCTAAAATGTTGCATTGGTAGGATTGGTAAATATATTTCTTTTTTCATCTTGTTGAAT
The DNA here is from genome assembly GCA_013396875.1 of Vireo altiloquus. Classification (NCBI taxonomy): domain Eukaryota; kingdom Metazoa; phylum Chordata; class Aves; order Passeriformes; family Vireonidae; genus Vireo; species Vireo altiloquus. Next base: position 17,957 of record VZRF01013861.1, on the reverse strand, counting down.
GTGTGAGGTTTTTTTTTTTTCCAATGGTTTGTGTTTAAGGGTTGTAGCTGGAAAACAAGAGGTCAGGTCTATAAAGAAACCTGTTAGATCAGAGAATTTCTGCATTAATTCTTGGCTGAGGTAGAGCTTGGGACTTCTTGCTGATGTGGATGTGCATGGTTTGTTTCCTGAAGAAATGTGGGTAGGAGCAGTAATTTTGGAAATGTGGTAAGAGATGGAAAATCTGGAACACTTGGGTTGATGGAGGGAATAATCTCAACTTTCTGCCCAGTCTAGCAACCCAGTTATTTCAGGTCTAAGAATACTTTGTCACTAAAAATGGGAGTGGTTTCTCTTGCAAAGACACAAAACTCTTTCACTTTTGATCTATAGCTGATGGAGGAAGGAGGATCCTCTCAAATCTATGAGAGCAGCAGATGGAACTGGTGAAATTGTTTGACTTTGGCCAAGTTCTGTGGGTGACTGTGGTGGTCACATTTTTGATGGTGGTAGAAGGACAAATCACAACTGGACTGTGCCTCTTATTTGGGGGTTCCACATCTGGTGAAATGACTTTCAGAAAGAGGAGGGTCTGAATATTATTCAAAAATGCTGTTCCAGGTTCTCAAGGGCTCATTTCTCTCAGAGGCCATTTAACAAATGTCAGATTTAGTAAATGGTGAGAGTTGCTCCAGAGCAAGCCTGAAATTGTGAAGCTGCCCTATGGAAAATCAAGGCTGATGGGTAGTTAAATAAAGGTTATTTGCATTAGAGCTTTTTTTTTTGTGAGATAAGTACTCTGCAATATCCTGAAAATGCCTGCTGGGCACCCCAAATCTGCAGTTCTTGCCATCAGCCAATGCCCCCAGTGTGTGTGATGCTCTGAGACCACAGTTCTGGTGCAGAAGCTTGTTTGAAATGAGTCAGGTGATAGTTTAGTGGTTTTTCATTTTTTCCTCATTAAGGCCTTTCATGGCTCTCTGATGGCTTTGCTTATTTCGGCAGAATTTATTGAAGGGTTATTTATGTTCACTGAGAGAAGTTCCTTTGATTTTTTGTCTACCCTGTGAGCTCCCTTTTATTAGGGCCTGTTATTTTGGGGGCTAGGTTGTATTCAGCCCCAGCTCGGTGTTTTTAAAAGCAGTTGAGTGCAGTTGGCATCCAGTGAAGGTGTTCAGGAGCTCTGAGCAGCCTGGTCTAGAGGAAGGTGTCCCTGCCCATGGCATGAGGATGGATCTTTAAAGTCCTTTCCAACCCTAATCATTCCACAGTTCTGTGCCATTCAGTTGGATTTAGATTTCAGTGTTTAGATAATACCAGGCATGATTCTTCAGGTGTCTTTAATGAAATGGTTGTGTGTCAGTAAGGTGAGTCTATTTAAAAAATCGAGGGTTTTTTTAATAGAACAGAAGATTTATTTTTGCCTCACATTACAGTGAGCACTCCTGAAGTCATAACACAAACCTAAATCACTATGAGAAAGTGTTTGAAACTAGGACTTCTTGGTACAAGGAAGGAACTTAGAATACAGACACACCAGTGGAGTAGTTGAAGAATTGGAGCTGTTGGGGACTTTTTTAACTGAGGGGATGCAGTTTGGGACTCAGGTGCCTGAGGAGGAGGGCACAGAGTGACCTTTCTCAGTGTGCAGGGTGTTCTGAGCATCCTGACGTGTTCTGAGCATCCCAACGTGTCCTGAGCGCTAGGCAGGGACAGGCTGGCTTTAGGAGGAGCTGGTGTTTTTTGGGGGATGGACAGACTTACTGGGTTTGCAGGGTTGTGAGAGCACTTAGAAATGACCTCTGTAGATAGAGCCTCACAGTCTGGGCTTCTCTGTGGCAGGGTCAGTTGTTTGGGTGGCCCAAATCTGACACAGTGACAACGTTCCTGGCTCAAGGAAGTGACCCTGTGCTGTGTAGGGCTTGAGCCTGAGCTTGGCCCTGGTTTTGTGTGCCATTAAGTTTTGGAATTTAGTTGCAGGATTGTTCTTTTATTCTTACTCTGGGTTTATAATGCCATAAGCATAGTATTTTCTTCATTTTGTCCTTTAATTTATCACAGGTAACCCCCTGCCTGCTGATGGCTCTTGGTAGGTCAGCAGGTTGGAGATAAACCCAATGGGTCCTTGTCAGGCTTTGCTCTCTGGGAATGCTGATTTTCCTGATCCTATTCTCAACTCTGAATTAAGATGAGTTTGGAATTCTTGCTTGGTAGGAAATGCAGCAGTTTCAGCACTTCTTTAATCATATCCCATGTGTGTGTTTAATTCCAGAGGCCGCAGCAGTGGCAAAGGACCACCTCAGCCTACGGTGAGTTTGTGATTTCTCCTCTTTGTGCCAGTGCAGGGTAGGAGGAAACAACTTATAAGAATGGCAGTATTGTTAAAAGAATACTGGAATATTCTCTCCAATTTTTTGTTTGGGATACCATGGTGGGTGGATACTTTAGAGTGAGATACAATTTTCTAAAGAGTAGCATCTCTCATTCATGTAAGTCTCCTGGGAGGGTGAGGGGGGAGGGTTCACTTGAACTTTTGACTACACTAATATAAATATTCTGCCTTTTCTTGCAATTACAGCTGTAAATATAAATAACTTTTATCTTAAGGCAGTGCTTTTTGAATTAATTCCTGTCTGAAAATTCTAACATTGGCTTCTCCCTTAAACAGATGACAGTAAGGCAGCATTTAATGAAATAAAAATAACTACTTTGTTTAGCTTTACTATAAAATTGCTAAACCATTATTCTCAGTAACTCCAATGTGCAGCTTTAGTTGTTCTCAAGGCTACGTATTATTGGAATATAGATGTGACTTGACTTGCAGAACATCATTTTATCAGAGCTAAATACATGCATCTCGATTGAAAGAGTGGATCTTTGAACTGCACTAATCAAATATTTGCCAATTTGTTGCTGGCCTGGTGTTCAAAGATGCCTAATTTTGGGGAACAGAGCAGAAGCAGGAAGGTTTAAAAGGGCTACAGTTTGCTTACATAAGTGTTTATTGAAGATACCAGGACACTTGAGGAAAACTAAAGAAGCTTTTGAGGAAAACTGGTGGAAAGGGTCACAGGCAAACACTTAACATCCCCAAATGTTGGTCTGTGTGTGCTCTGTACTGAGTGCTGAGCACAGGAGTGTCCCTAAACACCTCTGTTCAGCCCAGGAAGGTGGCTGACAGTTAAAAATACATCGTCAGCTGAAAAACTCAGAATATGGTGAGATCCCAAGAGCTGTTTTAGCACCTCTTGTTTTACAAACACGAAGCTGAGTGGAAGAGATACTGAGTATTGCAACAAAACACCTGCACTGAGGTGAACGTGTCCTCCAGCAAGCTGGGGATGCCTGCCCAGCTCTCCCAGTCAGGATTGCAGATCCTGGTGCTGCACTGACTTACTTTGGACTAAATTAATGACAGGGTTTGTGGCAATTTGGCACTCCACAATTTGGTGGCTTTAGCTCCTGTTAATGTGTGTAATCAGCACTGGGAGATGAAAGGATGAGGTTGAGCAGGCCTCAAAGCACCATTTTTGCTCCTGCAGCACTGCAAGTGTTTTATTCTCTTGATGGTTCTTAAAGCAGCAGGGCTTTTGCTGTTTATAAACAAAGCCCCACTGACATCCCTCAAATCTGTGCATATGAGCTGCACCCAACCAGCCAGAGAATTCCCTTAATGGAGTGGCATTAGGGGCTCTCCTGGGATTTTTAGCTTGTTTGGGAGGGTGTTAGATCTTTAACTGGCCAGACAAAAGGCAAGAGCCCTCTGGAAATCTCCCCTGGCATGTTTAATATTAATATTTAATAATTATATTTCATGTATCTTGCCTGAGTAAGGTTTTGACCCAATGTTTCTGAGAATTTCTGTGTACTGGTGAAAGCCTGGGTTGGTTTGGGTGCTCTGGCTTTTGGAATTTCTTCAATACTCATGATGTCTTCCTTATTTTTCAGATTTCTTTCGATGGCATCTATGCAAACATGAGAATGGTTCACATACTCACATCAGTTGTTGTAAGTCTTCATATTTGGAAGAATGGTTCCTATAGTGACGGGGAATTTTTAACTAATCCACTGATTGTAGTATAAAGGAGTGAATATTAAACTTTAAACACTTCTTGCCAAGGTTGGACTTGAAAGGATCACAGAAATTTGAGGCTTGGAAAGGTTTAACTCTAATTTGCAGAGGTACAGCAGATTTCTTAGGTGCACTGGTTGTATTTTGAATTTTCTGTTCTTGAAAGAACTTCTGGATAAATAAAATGAGTCTGTGTGCAGGGATTAGAAACCTTTCCTCCCCAGATTTTAAGGGAAGCCCTGACATGGCAAAATGAAGTAAGGCAAGACTGTCCCACATCTGCTCGAGGCCAGGATAAGCTTTTTTCCTTATTTGTACCCACACAGGCACAGATTTGGGGTTTGCACAAAACCTCCTTTGTGTGTTTTAACTGGTCATGAGTCTTGTGAGAACCAAATATTCTCCTGTTAGTGTCTCAAATCCCTTCAGAACTGCCCATACACACCCAGCTATTTGAATGTGCAGAGCACAGCAGTGTATTTAGAAATGGGCAGGTGCTGAATGAGGAGATTTCACTAAAATTTGAGCTGTATTTTTACACTTTGGACCTATGTAAAGTACACATGTTTAAGAAAATTACTGTAATGTCATTTGTCAGGTTGGCAGAAAGTTATATTTTAATTTTTCTTGCCTTTTAGGGATCCAAATGTGACGTACAGGTGAAAAATGGTGGTATATATGAAGGAGTTTTTAAAACCTACAGTCCTAAGGTAATTTTTTACATTTTGACTCTTTCTTGCTGTGAAAATTCCTAATTCTAAATAACCAACATTTGATTAAAATTTGAATATTTCCTGCGAATTATTTTTACTGTTCATGCCTAGATTTACACAAGCAGGTTGTAAATACCTAGTTTCTGCAAAAATGTGGAATTATTGAGGGGATGACTGTGCATTAAAGCAGTGCCTTGTGCTTGTGTCTCCCACAGTGTGATTTAGTGGTTGATGCTGCTCATCGGAAAACTGCAGAATCCAGTTTGGGGCCAAAACGAGAGGACATCCTGGAGAGTATCTTGTTCAAGTCTTCAGACTTTGTTATGGTGCATTTTAAGGATATGGATACCAATTATGCCAGAAGAGGTATATTTGTTTTAATTTTTTTTTTTTTAAATGTTTTAAGGTTGTAATTCAAGGTTTTTCAAAATAGATACAAAAATTAAAGTTTGTATTTAGACTCGTAATTCTTAAAGAGTGCAAATGAAATTAGAAGTTTATCCATTTTTTAAACAAAAATTTAAGCAGCTAGTTTGGTGTCTGGAAAGCAAAGCCTTTGTGGTTTTATGAAATATTTTATAGATTCTGTGGGAGGCAGGCATACTTTTTTTAAATGTCTTTCTAAATTTCTCTCTTAAGTGTAATACAAGAATCATTGAATGCACAAACCCTTCAGAAAAAGATTCTTTCTCGGAGTTGTGATTTATAGAGTCTACATGGAGGTTACTTCTGTGTCTAAACATCAGTTCGTGGAAATATTCTAAATATACTTCTGGAAACAAAGCTAAAAGTTCTTTTCAAATCCTCTATTTGTGTTTTAATTTCTGCTTTGCTGCTTGTAGACCTGTAGGTAAGGCTCTCCAAAATATAGAGAGGTGGCAGACAAGTCTTAAAATTTTGAAGACATCAAAACTGTCCAAATTAAACAATTCTGCAGTCAAGCTTCATACTTTTAATATCTAACCTCCAAGCCCCTGATTTTTCTTCTGGAACCTAAGAGCTCGTGAGGCAGTTCTATTCCTTTGCAGATTTCTCTGCTTTTGGGCAGCAAATCTCCAGAGTCTTTATGCTTAATGTTGCTGATTTGCTGGGATAAGGAATAAAAGGAAATACACAGGTTTATGTGCCACGAGGTGAAATTGTCTCTGTGTACATTTCCAGGTTGATTAACAACTGTCACAAGAGCTCAGTGATTATTGGAACACAGCTTTTATTCCCATTAGGAGGGGCTTAGAGATGTGTAGGGACCTGAGGAGATTTAATGAGAATTTCTCTCTTCACCTTGTGTTTGTACCTGTGGATGTTCTTGCCTGATTTAAAGCTGCAGAATGAGAGGTTTGTTGTTTCAAGGAATTTTGCCTTTCCCGGATGATGATGCATAATTTCAGAGCAAATGCAGCATTGAAATGCAGATAAGTTCCAGGTTCTGGATGGGACTTGGAATTTAAATGACATGAGAGCTGTTTTATAATGGTCTGGTATGAACAACACTTCAATGTAAATGCAAACTGGGCTCTCCCTCACCCAATCTTTATAGATTTTGAGCAGACTGGATGAGGAATATACTACTGCTTCTAGGAATAATTGCTCAATGGACATTTTCTAGAAGAAAATGACTGTTTCAGGTGGAACAGTCCCTCAGTTCACTTTATTAGATGGAATGGCTGAGTCTAAATCTCTTAAATACTGGAGAGCTGAAATGAAGCCACAGAGACTTGGAGCAAGATAAACTGGAAGGCTGCAAAACTTGATAACTCAGAGTGGGTAAATTAATCTGCTTTCCATTTTGTCTCAGAAATACTTTATCTGGAAATGACACTTGAAAGTGTCACTGATCACACCTTCAAATTAGAGCAATGAGGGGCTTTCTGGGAAAATTAAATAAGCAAGGATTCAAAAGGCTGGAAGTTAATGAATGTGCATGGAGGAAGTGCTGGCCTTTTGTTCTTGTAAATAAACCCAAATCTTCGTGGTACTGGATGATTTAGAGTGAAAACTGAGTCTGAACTCCTTCCTGAGGAGTTGGTGCTCCTTGTTTTGGGAATGGTCCCTGCCTGGTGCTCTGGTTACACGTAACCAAGAACAGAGACTTTTAAATTGTCTGATTCTCAGTGGTTTTTGGCTTTTACAGGCAAATGAGGAGAATTTGGAAATACTTGGAAAGGCTTTAAAAATGTAGTCAAAGAAAAAGGCTTTTCACAAGCTCTCTGTTGGGAGGCTTACCTGGAGCAGGGATGTTGGGGTCTGATGATCCTTGTGGGTCCCTTCCAACTCAGAATATTCTGTGATTCTCTCTGTGGAGTTTCTTACCCTGTAGGAGACTTCTAGACTTTTGTGGAGCCCTTGAACTAAATAAATTTCTGCAGATGATACTGTTTTGAAATTTTTAGTGCATCTTGGTCTGCCAATTCAGTATAAGTATCTATGGATTTTATTGTGGCATTTGTTCCCTCCTGGGCTGGAGGAATGTGGGCAAATGGTGCTCCTGGCTGTGGGTCTGGATCTTCTGGTCCACCCTCAGGTTTGAGTAGCAGAGATGTTCTCTGGATTGTGAAAAAGAGACTGGAAGAGGATTGGGAAAGAGCAGCAGATGGGGAGAAAGGGAATGGGATGGAGTCTCCTTTCAGAAGAAGGAAAATAAAAGTTGTGTATGAAAAGCCTCTGCCAGAGCCTGCCAGGCAGCTCCCAGTGCTATCACAGCCCTGCAGCTTTGGGGCAGGGAGCTGATAACCCACCCAGAGGGTTCAGGGAAGGGAAGGCCAGTGCAGGCCTGGGGGGTGGAACTGGGAGCAGCACACATGGGTTTGTGCCAAGCATGACACTGCACCTTCAGGGGCACCCGTGGAGAAAGTGTGGGGTGTGCCCAGATTGTAGAAATTGGGATGGTTGGGAGAAAAATTGGTAGGTCTGTGTAGAGCAGGGTGTTGGAGCTGTTAATGTTCAAAAAAAAATCAATCTGTGCCTGCTTCCTGGACCCTTTTTGTAGCTGTCAGTCTGCACAGCCCTCCCAGCTCCTGTAGGTGCTTGTTGGGCTTCCAGAGGAGCGGGAGGGAGTCACCCAAGGGTGTCTCTCTGTGGAATTGAGGTTTGCTGCAGTACAGGCAGGCTGATGAATGAAACATGCACTGGAAAACTCAGGTGAAGCTGTATTATACCCATCACCCCCCTCTCAGACTGTTCTGTCTGCTTTTAAAGAGGAACTGACACTGATTTCTGTATGTGCAGTGGAAATCAGCTGCTAAAAACCCACTCTCGGTGCAGGCTGAAATCCTTGGCTGCACATTCATATTATCACATCTTTCTGCTTCACCTTTGAATGCTGAGATCTTGTTGCTGCTGAGTGATTTGGGCTCCTGATTGATGCAGGAGGTTTCTGTTTCTCCTGATCCTACACAAGAAGTATTTCCTGGAGCCCTAAACACGGATCAGTCCACAGAGCTGGTTTGCATGGGATTCAAATTTCAGTCAGGCTTTGGAGTTGCCTTCTTGGCTTCTCTTTAAAGACAAGACAATTCAAGCATCATAACTACTGTTAAAGTAAAAGACTTCTGCAATGTTTTTATTGTTTTTTGGCACGCTGAGGAAAATACTACAAATCCAATGAAAAGAAAGGCAGAAGAGAATTGGCTATTTAATCTTTTCCTTGAATTAGCACTGAAAGTGGCATCCTTCCAGAGAAAGTGTTGCAAGGGGAATAGCAGAAGGCATCTTAGGAACAAAGGAAGGAAATGTTGGCTCTGCAGAGCCAGTGGTAACTGGTTTTAATGTTTCAAATCAGTAGTAAGTAGTTACAAAACAAATGAGAGTTTGCTGTTGAAACCTTTAAGGTGAAACCTCAGTTTACTTTGACTTGATCAAAGCTTCAGTGCGTGGCATCAGCACCTTTGGCACGTAACACTGATTGGTTTAATGGCATTTCAGCTGCAGACTGGCACTTAATTGCATATTTGTGCTCTTCACCAAAATCTGTTTGTGAAAACAAGCATGTTAGACATTGAAATTAATTAAACCCGGACTCTTTAATTGCTCTGTTCTGGCACTTTTTTCTTTAACTCATTTAGTAACACGCACTTGAAGAATTTGCCCAAGCTGAGTTTTTCACAGAATGCATATTTTTAATTTGTCTTAATATGAATTTCTATTGCACAGAGTTGTCCTTGGGATTCTTTTCCAGTTACCAGGCTTTAAAATAGGTCTTTGATACCCAACTCCTTAGCTTAGGAAATGTCACGTTAAGCAGGTACAGAGGCAGCGAGGGCTAATTGAGTGTTAGAGCCTCAGCCCCTTGTTTCACCAGGTTCCATTTGATCTTTAACTTGGGTTTTACTGCGTAGAAAAGGGATTGATTAAAAATTTGGCCTTGTCAAGGTGTCATGTGAATTGCTCCTTCAACAGCTCAGAGATAAGAGGCACCAGATAAGGGGGAAGCTGAGCCTGTGCAGTGTCTTGTCAGTTATTGCTCTGCCAGTCAGCACTTGTAGCAGCAGCTCATGTTTTACCTTCTGCTTTACTAATGATCTTAAGAGCCACATTTTTGTTTTGGAAACTGTTATTTTTAGAGTTTTTTCCATTCATTCTTGATTTTGTTGCTGATTAATTTTGGTAGAGGCTTTGCTAGATTTTTAATTCTGGTCTCTCCTGGCTGCCTGCCCTGCTGTTTGTTGCAGGAAAACAGTGATCTGTGCCTTGAGGTCCCATCCTGCTACCTTTAAACTTTGCCTGAATGCTCTCAAGACCACATTGTCTGACTGGGAGTGCCTTTGTAGCTTGAATTTCTCCTGTCTTTGGATTTTCTTTGAGTTGTAGAGGTTAAACGGGTGCAGTCTTGCTTGTGACTTTCATTGTAAAATGAGAGAGGAATGCAGAGCAGTGAAGCTTCCTGTGCCCTGTTTGAATCCAGTAAACACTGGATTTTACTGGGAAACTTACTCAGACCTGTAGCACTTGCTGATAGTGGAGTTTTTGTTTTGACTCTGGTGTTTTTTCCGTCTGTATCATTACAATAACAGCGCCGCTGAATGTTTATGTGGCTGTTTAAATAAGAAAATTAGTGGGTTGAGTAGATGAGTCTTGTTAAGCTGGTATTTTATTCACAGTATCCAAAATGGCACAGTTGTGTGGAGTTTGCCTGGAGGAATTTAATAGAAATGAAGGAAACACCCTTCTAAAAACGCAGATTGCCTCCATCAGGTGCTGCCATCAGGCTCCTAATTCATATTTATCTCATTTCACTGGAGAGGAGTTCCCTCCACTCCCAGAGATGTAGAAACAAATTTCAGTTTCCTAAAAGACATAAACAGACTCCAAATTGGATTTGGTGTAAAACATCCTAATCTGAGGAGATCAGACATGAAACATGGAATTAATGATGTTTGGGACAGGAGCAGCACTGGGTTATCTGAGTTAAGCTATGGGATATTGATAAGGTAAATGCAGTTAAAAATCCTTAAAAATGTGCTTTTTAGCTACTAGTTAACCGTGGGTTGTAGCACTGTGTTCCTGTGTAGTTTCAGATGACATTTGAACGCACATGTATAGCATATATTATAATATATATCATAATAGAGCATATTTTAAAAGCTGTTTGTGTGACCATTTCATGGGATAGCACTGGATGTTATTAGAGAGCCCAAGTACAGTCAATTTTTATCCAAGAACTGTGCAGAATTTCACTGTGAGATTGGGTAAAACAGTGTCAGAAGTCTCTCTTTAAAATATCTTCAGCGATTGTGTAAAAGCTGTTACATCAGCAGCCAACTTCATATGTTGGGAATTCTTTTCATAATAGCTTTAAAGTTCATTTTATTTTTTTTTAGGAAGATTTTTAGATCTCGCCAGAAGTTAATTTAGGCCATGTTTTTCCTTATCTGGCACTGCCTGGTGGTTTGATTTCATCTTTTCTAAAGGTCTGAAATGTTTGCTCCTTATTTTATCAGTAGAATGATGATAGGAAATTCTAGATTGAAGACTTATTTATTTTAGGCTGATTTATTTATTTATGAGCTTATAACAAGCTTATTTGATTTTTTTAAAGTTCTGTGTGTAGTTCTGAGATCCAGTTGCTTACGAATATAAAAGCTTGTCTTCCTTGGTGAATGGCTTTAGATATGTTTTTACAGCACTTGTAATACTCTGATATTATTCCTTCTTAAGTCTGGCTTCAATGAAACATGGATGAGGCAAAAATAAAAGTTTGTGATCTTCATTTTTTTGATGTTTTTATCATTTTTATAAACAATAGCAGAACCTTACTCGTTACTTATTCTCTTATGTTGTTGAGAACAAAAAGAAGAGAGTTCCTGAATTTTTCTGTGTGATTTGGATAAGCTGCTGCTTGGAAAAACTCTGGCAGGAGAAGAGGCCCCTAGGTTCATGTCACAGGGAATGGGAGCACTGAGCTGATGGATGCTTGCTCTGTTTGTGTGTTGAGGAGTTGTGGAAATAGAAGAAATTCAGATATTTGAAAGGAAAATTGTATTTTGCCCATTTAGGGAATTGCTTTCCTGCTTTTCTGATATTTGCACACTATTGTGGTGTGCACTTGTGTGGGCTGGTTAGAAAAGGAATTTTATACAAGTCTTGAGTTTTCTAGAGGAATATGGATCCTTGTGTGGTGGTTTTTTTCTCTTTTTTCCCCCCAAATATACATGTAATTGTAGAAAATATTCTGAAATAACTGAAAATCATGATATTTTCTCAGTCTGGAGGTAGGCACCTTTCTGATGTCCAGCAGCTCCAAGAGAAGGGGAATGATGTTTATTATGCCTGTGATTCAGCTGCATTGAGTTGTTCCTCAGACAAAAACCAGCGTGCAAACTTACCCAAACTGGTCTCACTGGTCTCATCCCTCCCCACTCTGTTGCAGATGCTTTTACTGATTCAGCCATCAGTGCTAAAGTTAATGGAGAACACAAGGAAAAGGATCTGGAACCATGGGATGGAGGAGAGAACACAGCTTCCGAGGAGCTGGAGGCGTTGGAGACAGATGTCGTAAGTGATGCTTTTTATCTTCTCTGGCCATCAGTAGAAAATGAGCTGTTTCCCTGGACATGCCTTGAAACAATTCCTTAATTTCCATCTAGTAATGAACTTTGGAGGAGCAAAATTGCTGTCCTGCATTGTGCTGGTGGATGTTCAGTCTTTGCCAGCAGCTGCCACAGCCCTTTGGAACAATCTGCCTAAGAATAGCTGCCTTTCAAATGCCACTTTTGGCAAATCCTGACAAATGGCAGCTGCTGTGGTGAGAGCTGTGTTGGACTCATGGAGCGAAAGAGCAGCTTTTGTTAAGGACTCCAAATCCAGCAATGCCCCAAAGTGATTTATGTTTAATCAGAGCATTCCTGTCTGACTGTCATTGCACTTGGAAATTATGGTGAGATTGTGCTCAGCTAAGTGTCCCTGGGCTGCAGATGGAGGAAATTGATGGAAGCCTGACCCAAGCACAGAGACAGTCTCAGATTATGAATCATTAGATGAAAAGTATGGCCTCAAATGCCGTGTCCTCATATATCACAGCAGTCAGCTTTTCCTCAAGCAGAAATTCTTGCAGCCAGGTATTCAGCCTGCAGTATGTTCAAGGAGATAATATTACTGATTAGAGCATATTGACTTTGGGTGGAACAGTTCTCCTGTCAGTTTTGGTGTCCATACTGTAGAGCTGAGATTTATTGGAATACCCAATGCTCTCAGTGCTTTTATAAAATATTCAAACCATTTATTGTTGTGCTTGAGTGCTGTGATAGCAGTTTTACTGAAGTGGGGGAGTTGTGCAGATCAACAGGAGTCTTCTGTCTGTGGTGTCTCTCAGGTAATTCCATCAGTGGTTTTGAAAAGTTGCAGAAGTGACAATTTACACTTTTTGGAAAAGGAAAAAAGATATTGAGGTATTTCTTGCTAGCCAGTAATCTTCTAGTACAGACTGAGCATATATTTAAAAAAAAAAAACCCTCCTAAAAACAACACAAAGACTCACAACAAACAGACCAAAAAAAGGCTTTCAAAGGTAAAATTGTTGTGCAGGTGATGAACAAAGCTTCCTGAAATAAACTGTGGCAATAATAACTTTGTTATCTGGACAGTGAATTCATAGGGCCAGGAAAAAGGGCAGAAGGTTTAACTTCTGCCATCAGCCCTTAATTTGAAGGGAATGTGTTTCCAGTGTCATTTTGAAAAACAAGCATCATTTTCTTCTAGTCTAATGGATGGGATCCCAATGACATGTTTCGTTACAATGAAGAAAATTATGGTGTAGTGTCAACTTATGACAGCAGTTTATCTTCTTATACGTAAGTTCCAAAATATTTTGTTATTAGATTTGTGTTGAATGTTCTCCCTGGTTTGACAAACTTTATATTCTGCAGCTAATTTTGCATAGTTTCTGAAGTTGTGGAATCGAATAACTGCAAAAGCAATGAATGAATGGTGCTTAAGAAACCTTGCCAGCTTTCTGTGAATAGTTAGATGTAGAAATCTTTATATATTCCCTTAAATGGGCACAGCTCATTCCCATTGCAAAGTTTTCTGAATTTAGCCTTGCAATAACGCTCGTTTCTTGCAGAAACTTCCAGGAATAGGGTGGAAAGCTGTGAAATTATCTGTATGTAGCTGCTATACCTATAGTTTTTGTTTAACCTAGCAGAGCAGTTTGACTAAATGCTGATTTTATTGAGACAATTGATCTGGAAGATACTGCAATGTTGAAAAAGCTGCTGATAACCAGGGTGGGGGTTGTGTGCTTGTTTAGCAGACTTGTCCAGCTCTAAACTGAAGTTTTAGTTAAATATAATAACAACTGGAATATAGAAGTAGTATAAAGGCTGCTCTGGCTACTCTGGCAGTGATTTATTCCCCAGAGTCTGCAGCTATAATGTTCACTGCAACTGCAACACAAATGGACTGCAGATGTTCACAGCCATTGTGAAATGGCTCCAGTATTTCCCCACTCTTTTAACCCTAGAAGCAGAAACTTATTTTTTTGAATATCAAGGAATTGCAGTGAATATTTCAAATTTTTTTTGTGTGTGTGTGTATGTGTGCACTTTTCTACAGGTCTCTGGTTCAACAATCTGATTTCTCTGTTTTGTGCAAATGGACCTGTAACATGGTGATAATCAAAGTGTCCTAATCGGCTTATGTTTGAATCCTGGGGAAGCTGTTCTTTCCTTCCCTTTGCTGCTCTAAGTACTTTTTGTACTTTTGAACTTTAGTCTTCCATCTTTCTGCTTTCTGGATATTAATGGAAACAGATTAAAAACATGAAGGTGGCTTTAAATTAATTCCATTTTTTTTTTCACCCCCTAGTCAAGCAACTTGCTTTGCATATCAGTCTGCTAAACTGGGAAGCTCTTTTCCTGATTTTCCAACTCTGGGATGAGCAGCAGTGTAGTTAAATGCTTCAATGTGCAGGCTGAAGGATTGTAAAGGATTTATTGTTTGATTGTTTTCTCTTTCTAGAGCTAAGCAGTAGCAGGTATAGTTTGTCAAACTGCATCAAGAAGTTTGTGTTCCCACCAATGTATTGATCATCACCAGGGTTCTGAACAATCCTGTCCATCCCCTTTCTCTCATCTTTAACAGCCTCTTAGAAAACATGAAATCATTCCCTGCCTGTTTAGGTTGCCATACATCCCTTCATTTTGTTTTTTCCCAATCCTTTTAAATAAATGAGAATTATTGGCTGTTATCCTTTATTGTGTTATTAACACAAGGGCCTGGGACCAGGTTTGTGTTCATGTAAATCTTATTTCAGCCAAAGCTTTATGCTGAAGGGTGAAGGTTTTACTGAATATTCTTGCAGTTACCATTGATAAAGCCAGGAAATGTTTTGAGTGGCCAAAAATGTGGGGAAAAACTTGTGCTGCAGTAGCTGAGTGCTGGCTTGGCATTTGGCAAAGCCACTTGTTTGCCTCGTTCTGCCACCAACACTTGAGCAACTTTGCATATGTTATTTTATACCTGGCTTGTATCTCCACCACCTACTTTTCTTTGTATTTCTTCTTTATATTATTCAAAATATGGGCAGTAGTGATTCTGTAATGCCCAGCAGAGCAGCTCTGATCTGTATTTTCATGTAGCTTATTCTAAAGTAAAGGCTGGATGGAAAACCAGAGTTGAAATTGAGTTTTGCAACGCAAAGTCAAAATTGGGGGACAATTTGTTTTATAAAACCTGACACAAAAATTAGGACAGGTAAAACCCAAAAATGGGTAGCAGAAGCAGGTGCCAGGTATGATCCCATCTCTGGTTGAGTTTTTTCAGTGTTTCACTGCTCATATATTGAATTTTGACTTGGTGGCTTTCCTAAGGGATGCTTTTTGCAACATTCCATTGCCTGCCATAGAGAGAGACCTGGAATGGCTGGGTTTGAGGTCCTGGCACATGGCAGATGAGTCAGGGATTTCTGGTCTTGTGCTCTGAAGTATTGCATCCATCTTTTCTGCAGTTCTTCCTAACTGGGAGAGCTGAAATTCTATGGCTGGAATTATCAAAGGATTGAGGATGTCACTCTCTAATTTCAGTAGGATTGTGTCTGCTGGGAATGTGTAAACAACTAAAATAAAAATTCAAATTTGGGCTCTTGGAGTAGCTTCCTATGTAAACAACAGTCTGAGGCTTTTGTTCCTGATGTTCTCAACCATGTTAAAAGTTGGAGCCTTTGCACAGCTTTAGAGAGTGGGGATTTTACAAATCCTATTGGGAAAAGTTCTGCACCCTGACCTCACCTCCCTAGGCAGGTAAATGACCCTGAATTTGTCCATAGTATCAAACCAGTCCAGGAATTTTGTATTAAAAAAAAAGACAGCAAGTCTAGCTTAGAAGCAAGATATTTTTTCACTCTGACTCGGTTAGAACTAACTCTGTGTGATTTTTGTAGCTCTTTTGTGCTTTTGAATGCATTTCAGAGATTCTTTTCCTTTCCATTGTCTTTTTAGGGTGCCATTAGAAAGAGATAATTCAGAAGAGTTTTTAAAACGGGAAGCCAGAGCAACTCAATTAGCAGAGGAAATTGAATCAAGTGCCCAATACAAAGCTCGGGTTGCCTTGGAAAATGATGAAAGGACAGAAGAAGAAAAATATACTGCTGTTCAGAGAAATGCTAATGAAAGAGAAGGACATGGTGTGAACACTAGGTACTTGAGTACACTATGAATAGTATTTTTATTTAAATTATGGAGGTATTTTGGTGCTGTGGCAGTTTGCTCATTGATACTGGGCTTTTTCAGCAGGGCTGATTAGGTTTGGAGCCTTGTGTAAACAATCCCGTGCTGGTTTTGGCACTCAGGCTGACTTGGACACCTCTGCCTGGCCCTGTATTATCTCTGTAGTGAAACAAACTTCCCCATTCTGACCTGTCACCGTGGTGAATTTGTCCCAAATTACAGGAAAGGGCAGTGGTTTCGGTGTGTCCTGGAGAATTTCAGGCATTACTGCTAAATCCTGCAGTGCTTGTGGGCTCATAAAGTGGACTGTGTGGCCACTATCAAAAGCCAATTCATGAGGTGACTGTTGGGTCAACATCTGATACTATTTAGATTTTTCCCCTTGGCTCGATGGGAGAAAAAGAGAGAAAATGGGGTGCTTTTTGTTGCCTCTCAGTTCTGTCTTAACACTGATAGAAATTTGCTGTGTTTCAGAGAAAATAAATACATTCCACCTGGACAGAGGAACAGAGATGTCCTGTCCTGGGGAAGTGGAAGACAAAACTCACCGAGGATGGGCCAGTCTGGATCAGGCCCACCAATCTCCAGGTCTGGATCCCACACTTCAGAATTCAGCCCTAACTCTGGAGCAGATCAAAGAGTAGTTAACGGAGGCAAGTATCTGAAATCTGCATGAATGTACACCCTAACACTGCAGATAATTACCTCATTGTCTTGAAATGGTGTGGGATTAGGATGTGTATTCCACAAACCAGGTTAGCATCCATCATTTAACACAGGGGTTGCGAGTTGGATTTGGGCTTAATTTACAGAGGAACACTCATTGCACTGTGCTGTCTGCAGCTTTGCAGAGCAGAAATGTCATTTATTTTCCTCCTCGAACACCTTTGTCTTAGATGATGGTGCACTGTGTGGTTTTAAAGATGAAGAACTGCAGCAGCACTGCAAAGCTCTGTGTGGAGTAGCAGCACTGCTGACACCTGGTGAAAGGGAGTGGCAGGAAGAAGCTTCCCTTCCTTTCTGCTTCTCTTTCCCATGGAAAAGAATAAAGCTGAGTTGATGAAAATGGAAGGAGGGAAAAAAGAACAGTGCTAGGGAAAAGGAATCCAAAGCCTTCCCTCCAAATGGGTATTTGAGTATTTTCTTCTGGACACGTGGGTAATATTTCTAAGGAGACATCAGTAGGCACTGCTTGGCAGGAATTGGTGTCCCAGAAACCAAACACCATTTCTGGAGATGGATTTTGGCAGTAGCCTGTCCTCGAGGCATTGTTTTTAGAACTTAAAAATGCTCTTATATTAAATTGCTGTGTATAAATGAAAAGTGTATAATACTCAAGTGATCTATCTGGTGAGGAAGTCAGAAACAACTAAAGGTAAGTGAGACTTACTTTCTAAAGCCACAATCAGCTGTATAAAGGATGGACAACTGAGCCTTGCCCAAACAATGCTAACCTTGAAATTTGTCTGTAGTATTTGTGGTTTCTGTCACCCTATTACTCTGCTGAATCAACATCATAGACCTAAAATATTCAGAATGGCTTGTAAATTCTATTAATTCTGCTTTGGAAACCATGAGCCCCATATCCTAGATTAAATTCCTCCATTAATACCTCAGAGAAGTGATAAAGACATAAATGTCAGGATTCAGACACTGAACACCGCTGGTTTTTGTAAAGATCCAGCTCCTAGATGGATATTTACTCATCATTTGGTTTGAAAGTAGCAGTTTGTGTGGTCAGTACTGTTTGTGAACAGCTGTTTGAGAACCTCTGGTAGCTGTTAAGGACCTTGTGGAGTGCTGGGTGCTGTGGAGCATTGGTATGCCAGGCTAACAGATCAAACTTTACTGTCTATTCCTTAGTAGTGTTTGTAGACCCTAATTAACCCTTTGGGGAGCCTGTGACATTCACAAGTTCAAATTTGACCCCGAAACCAAGGCAAACCCAACCCCCTGCAGAGACTTTTATCTCCTCAATTACCACTCAATCCGTCCCCAAAGGGTTAAACCGTGGAAAAAAAAAAAAACAACAAA
>VZRF01013860.1:233789-415989 GCA_013396875.1 Vireo altiloquus | reverse complement strand
CAGGCCCTTGTCCAGCAGAATTTGAGGAGATCCCGTGGCTTATCTGGGCCCCTGACTGTGTTTCACCAGCCTTGTGTCTCTCTCATCAGAATTTTCTGCACCCTAACCTTGCATTTAACTTGCTGATAAATACTATCTTGCCTATACAGATAAAAGATTATCCTTCCCCCTCTTTGGTGACTCACTGGTGTAGTTCAGTGCGAGATCCCATCCGCTCATCTCTATTTATACATTAACTGACATGTATGATGCAAATGGGATAAATATAGGTAATTTCTGGCTCTTGATGGAGACCAGATATGATGGCAATCAACCTGGAGTGTCTGCTTTCCATTTTGTTTGTCCTAGGCACAGCCTAACAGCCACTTGTGAGTGTGCTTGTAATGCTTTTAATCCTAAAGCACTTTCAGGTAGTTTAAGAAGTGGTCCTGCTGTGAGAATCACTGTTTGCTGTTAATATAAAGCATCTCTAAAGGCAGCTGCCCATTACTGTGTGCTTGTCACAGGTAACCTCCTGTTTTGTGCCAGGGAGAACCTCTGGCACAGCTGAGCTTTCCCGTGTGTATAAACACTGCCTCATCCTGCTGCCCCCAGCAGTGCTAATTAGTCATTAATTCTGCTTGCCTGAAGGTGTGCGCTGTAGGCTCTAAAGCTCGTGCTACACCCACTTCTCTCTTAAAAATCTTCAAATCCTTTTTCCTCATTTTTGCATGTTAAAAGTGACATTCCAAGCACGGATTTGTGTGTGGTGTTTGAAGGCTGTTGCTGTGTGGACATGCGTGGCCTGCTCTGTGTAGCTGTTGCCTTTTAAAATTAAAACTAAAACACAGTTTATGGGGAAAAAGGGTTTTTACCTCGGTATTTATTTAAGGATCTTTGGGTACAGCACTTTGTCTAGGTGGAATGCTTTGAAATGCATGCACTGCTTCTTGCACACTGAAATACACACAATTACAGGCTTTGCAAATTAGTTTATTTATCAAAGGTTCTTTTAAGAGAGGCTCAAGTGAACTTTTTGTTCTGAGGAACTTTTTTCTTGGATAGGCTTATTTTAGTTTACAGAAATATGTTTTAGAGAGGACTTTGATGTCTGGGACTTTTGGAATNTTGAAGGCTGTTGCTGTGTGGACATGCGTGGCCTGCTCTGTGTAGCTGTTGCCTTTTAAAATTAAAACTGAAACACAGTTTATGGGGAAAAGGGGTTTTTACCTCGGTATTTATTTAAGGATCTTTGGGTACAGCACTTTGTCTAGGTGGAATGCTTTGAAATGCATGCACTGCTTCTTGCACACTGAAATACACACAATTACAGGCTTTGCAAATTAGTATATTTATCAAAGGTTCTTTAATGAGAGGCTCAAGTGAACTTTTTGTTCTGAGGAACTTTTTTCTTGGATAGGCTTATTTTAGTTTACAGAAATATGTTTTAGAGAGGACTTTGATGTCTGGGACTTTTGGAATGTTTTTTTGGTTTAACTGTACAGTGGGTTTTAGGTAAGTTATCAGATTTGAAAAATTACAAGTATGTGGGCTAAAAGCACTAAGAATACATAAAATTATATAAAAAGGTATATAAGAGGGGTATAAAAGAAAAAGCAAAAAATCATCCTGGCATCATAGCCATGAGAGCAGAGTCACTTGGGCTTGTGAGTCACTGCCTGGCTGTAATTAATGTCCACGTGCATATTCAAACCAGAGTATAGCAGGGGGGAAAGATGGCACTGATGTGACTCCAGCAGCAACTCCTGTTCAGTTGGTGGTGCTGATGATGCCTTAGGTTGTAACTTTTCTGTTGTTTCCAGCCCTGCAGTGCCCAGTGGAACTCTGCAGTCCCTGGAGCTCGTTCAGTGCTGTTCTCCTGTGCTCACACTGACATAACAAAGCCTCTCCAGCTCCTCTCCAAGGACACCCAGAGCCTCCTGGGCCCAACAACTGCAAACCTTCATCTTGGGGAGAGGGGGGAAAGCTTGGGGAAATTACATCATTAGCTAAAGTTTTAATTGGCAAATTGATGCTGATATGCACTGATAGGTGATGCTGATAGGTGGACCAAACCTATAAAAGTGTGAAGAACTTGTGACCTGTCATCCAGGATCCACTGTCCTTAGGATGCACTGAGGCAGGAGCCTCTGGAGCCCAGAGTGTGACCTCTGAAGGCCTTTCAAATCAATCCCTCCTTTATTCCCTTATTCCTGCCTAGTCTCTGTTTTTAGGTAGCCATTTAAGGCATCACTGACACATTTCTGTGAGTGGCTTTGGCTGTTGGGTTGCAAATCACCCCAGCAGAGAAACCAGGATCGCTGACTTTGTTAAACACAGCCAAGTGTTGCAATTAAATTTAATATTAAATGACACCTTCTGCTTAGTTCATAGTTCTTAGTGGGTCACTTCCTTCTCTTCTCCCATTATTGCAGTTACCTGAGAATAATCCAGAGTTTTACACAGCTCAGGCTTTTGGACAATGTGGGTGCATGAGCTAAAGTGGGAAATGCAAGACTGTGGAGGTGCTTGAGATTTATTGGAGCTTGCAGCTTGTCCCAATGGACTTGGCTTAAAAATATATTTAAAAGATAAAAAAGAGAAGGTTTTTCCAATTCCATGAACCACATGAGACTTGGGTTCGTTCCTGTTTCGCTTTAGGTAAAAAATTGCATTTACTTTGGATTTTTTCCTAGAAAAAAACTAAAGAAAGAGCCTGCACTAAGCAATAGTGTTGTGCTGAGAGAGAGGAAAGCTTTAGCTTCAAGTCTGTAATGTGATAACTTAAATCTGGGTTTGAGGTGATTTTCACTTTAATGATTAATGGTCACTTGGCTACTTTGGGATGTAAATATTTTTCTTTTCATCTTCAAATCTCATTTGTTACCTAAGGGATAAATTTTAAAATGTAGCAATATTCTGGTAGGAAAAGCTCTAGATTTAAGTAACTGCTGCTTTTCTTTTTTCTTTTGGCAAAAATAGCACATGAATTGGTGAGGGGAAAAAAAAAATCCCCTAATGCATATGATATCTCACTGGGGAAAATCAGGACTACAAGTCCCCACGCTGACTTCCAGGAGAAGATATATCCAAGAAAGGAAAAACAGCACTTAAATTGCTTTGAAAAGTCAATTTTCTCTATGGCAAAATTGTTAAATGCATTTTGTTTTACAGAATCTGTGAATATTTTGATTTTTCATGTTGATTTGGAATGCAAATAGATACTGAGTTACCAGAATTTGCCAGTGGGCAAAAAAAATCTGAATTTCAATCAATTATGCTAAGTACCCAGCAAAGAAGGATTTCTTAGAAGCTTTGTTCAATATTTTTCATTGTACATGTGCAAGGAAATGTGATCTTGAGGCTTAGACATCATCAAGTGATTAGTTTGGGTTTTATCCCAGTGAAAACTTCGGAAGAAGTCCAAAATGTTCCAGAGCATAGATTTGTTTTTTAATGGGGAAAAAAAAAATAGAAATTTTAAAAACAGCAAACATTTTGTTACGTTTTCCATGAGGGTCCTGATTCTCTTTGATGAAAATTCACCTTTTTTTCCTTTCAAAAAGAGAAAATCTCGCCGAGAATCAGCTTTGCAAATTCCTTTCTGGGTAGTGCAGTGGTGCTGCTCCTCCTGGGGCACAGCAGAGCAAATGATGATGTTCTTGGATAGCTACCCTAGAGTATTAGAAATAGAGTGGGCAGGTTCCCTGTGTTGTCTCCCATTCTGTGGCAGTGGCTTTGCTTTGTGCTCAACCCTTGCAGCTGCTCCACGTTTGGGGTTACCTGGCTGTGAAAAGAGGCTGGATTTGCCTGTGCTGGGACTGTCACAGAACAGCTGCACACTGAACTCCAGAGCTGCTCTCGCAGATCTTCACCAGCTGAGCAGTATTGGGTATTGAAGGAGAAACCTTTTGCTCCCCCGTTGGCTCTGTTTCTGTTCTGAGTTTTATAGGAGTAAATCTTTACTTTCTGTGCTTAAAACTCAGTGCTTTATTTCTGTTTTTGTGAAAAGTTGTGACATTCTGGGTAGAAACTGGAGATGGAGTTTGGGTGTCTCCAGTTACCAAGCCCTACAGTATGCCATGGTTTTCCTCCCTTGTTGAGCTTCCAGGATCCCGTTCTGGAGAAAAATCCAGAGAGAATGTGCCAGGTGTGCAGTGAAGTGGGACAGTGAACAGCTTCCACAAAGAAATGCAGCAAGAAAGAAACAAATCCACTTCCTCACGAAGAGGTGGCATTGTAAATGTTTTTCCAGAGCAATGTCACTTTTTTTTTTCCTGTTACTGGAACTTTCTCCATCATGTCTCTAGAAGAGTGGGAGTAGTGATGGTAGCACCTTCTTCCCACTCTGTTACGTGAGAGCTCTGAATTGTTACTCTTGGGAGATGAAGGAGGAACATTAAAGGCAGCACCACTTATTCAGTTCTTCTAAACTGAGGATTTGCTGTGTAAATAAGTGTCTGGTTTCAAACTCTGGTTTTTATCAGCCTAGAAAAATGTCCTTCTCTCCTCTGTTCTCTGCTCTTCTGTGAGAAGTGTGTTTGTAGATGATGTGGGGTGTGCAAGTAGGACCCCTGATTTTGTCATAGTAGTAAAACATGAGTGATAAAAGGCATCTTCTGCATCTTCTTTTTCTGGTCCCTGCCACGTTCACTTTATGCAGGGTGATGTTTTGGTGCCTCCACAGTGCCTTCAAACAAACACCTTCTTGGCTGCTTTTATTTCTACTTCTGTGTCTCACAGCCTCAGATTTTTTTTTTTCCTTTACATTTTCCTTTTCTTTCTGGAATTGTATTAGGGTCTTTAGGCATTTATATTGCCACTTTTTTTAATATGCAGCTTTTAGCTGCATTAGAGGCAGTTGTGAAATCATTGCTTTTCACACTCACTCCTATACACAATTACTGTCTAGCACTTAATGTAAGTGCTAGAAATACCCAAAATGTATGTGAGTGCATTAGAAATACCCAGAATAAGCAAAGGTAAAAAGAGAGATGACACAATTGCTGCTTTGATAAAGTAGATTCACCATTTAAAATGCCTTATACCTCAGCCAGATTTATAATGTGGTTTCCTACAACTCCCTCCTGGTCTCCTGCCAAGAGATTTTCTTGAATCCTGACACCTCCTCACCTGTTCTTACTGCTCTTACTAGAAAATAAGAAAAAAAAATCTTACACGTGGTTGCTGAAATGGCTATTTTAGAAGACTAGTGCTAGTATAGGGCATATTTATCTTAAATAAAAAGTGTTTGGAAAAATGCATGAACTGCTTCCCATATGGAATGAAAGATGAAAGCAACATCCGTGGCTCTCCCTCTCCCTGGATGGGCAGGTGTAAAGCAGGAAGGATGGAAGTGTAGATGAATTTGTTGACACACACATTCTGTTTTATCCTTCAGAAGGGAAAATACTCCATGTGCTTTTCTACACCCTTTTCCATGTGCATGTCTTTATACATGTCCATATTAGTAGGTGCTTGGCTCACATAAATCAGAAGATGCTAGAAATAAAGGAAAGAAGTTGTCTTGTTTGGGGTGTTCCAAATCAGTGTGGTCAGGAGCTAATCCCAGTGATGGGCTGCCTCCTCCCTCAAAGGAGAATTTGTCAGCAGAGTCACGTTTTGGGCACACTTGGAGATCCCTTTCCTTGCCCTTTTCTCTCTTACCAGGAATATGCCAGGTGCCTGTCAGCTTTATCCATTACAGTTTGCTTCAGAAATCACTTGTGGGGCTACCAAGGACACCTATGGAAACTCTGATTTTGGAGTGACAATGTTCTGCAAGAACAGCCTCAAACATTATAGGGAGCTGTAGGTTTTGGGATAGCACCAGTTGGAATAAGCATTGTACTCAACTGAGGAGCTTGCAGGTAGGAGCACTTTTATAGAAGATGAGATGTGTGTGGGAATAACACTGAGTGGTTAAATCCCATTAGTCCATAGAAAATGGAAAAGAAAAATAAATCGGGGATTAATTGCAGCTTTTTGCCGTTCAGATGGAAAACCAGATAATGATGTAGACACAATAAGACTTTCTTGGTTTAATTTGAACATTCAATATAACTTGGTAGAAATGCCTCATTTTTGGGTTTTTAAAAATTTAATTAGAATAGTCACAAATCATATATAAGCACTTTCTTCAATACACAAAGTCCTTTCCCAGTCAGTGAAGGATTAAAAATGAAAATTGTTACTGAGAGGTGAAATTAGAGTATTTGTGTCATTGTTATCCTTTCATGCCTTGCCTTTTTTCATCCTTTATTATTCTTCTATCTTTAATCCTCTTCTCCTTAATTCACTCTTCAAGGCAGTGGGAATGGCTTATAAAAGGATGATGAAAGCATGAATGGAATAATTGTGTCTTTTGGTTTCCAAGTCTCACTTCAGTGTTGCAGAAGGGCTATGAAGCATTTTGTTTAAGACCTGAGTGCCTCCATGATTTGTTGGTTTGGCAGTGATGTGTGAGGCTGTGCAGGTCAGCCCTGCGCTCCTGTGACCCCTTTTGTGCTCTGTTCTGCTTCCCTGACATCCACTCACAGACCTGAAATTGTGTTTAAATAGATAGAATTTCCTGAAAGAGTATCAGTTCCCCTTGGTATCTTTCTTTATAATTCCTCATGAGCTGAACTTACCTTTCTTACACCACCACATTTAGCTCAGTGATGAAGAGACTGTAAGAAAATTTCAAATACATGACAAATGATTTTTTTCTCAAATAAATCATCCCATAAATCTGCCATTCACTGTATCCAGCAGTCCCAGGACAAGGAAATGCAGAAGCTGTTTGCTGTGACTATGAGGCAAGGAAAGACTAAGCAGAATTTGTGTTTATATGTGCCAGGGGAAGAGGGAAGTAAAGGGTAAATTCTGTGTGGTGGCTGCAGGGGCAGGGAAAGTGTAACTTGTCTGTTTCCAGAATTTGTGACCACTCTGAAGCTCCAGAGTGTCATTGGCAGTGGGTATCTGACAGTAAGCGGCTGAAAGTAGCCAGGAGAAGGTGAGGATTCCAGAGATTTTCTTTCACAGCATCAATCAAAGGCTTTTAAGGGATAAGGATCATAAAGAGATGTGAAGTGAGATATGAAAGAGTACTAGTTGTAAAAACCCACTAAATGGTACTTATCAGCTATATTTGGGTTAGTCTGAGACCATCAAGAGTTACTTTTCTAAGGCACAATCTCAGGAAAAAAACCTTTGGTTTTTTACTCCTGTGTTCAAACAATTTCTGTCATCATCTCAGAGACTGGTAGGAATGGTCCACTTGATTGTGCTGATGACAAGCCGTTGATGGATGTGTCTCCTTTAATTTGTGATGCCACGTTGGCATGAAGGAGGGCTTAAGGCCAATTCAGTAATTTATGAGTGTAAAATGCATGCCACTACAGTGCTGGTGCTGTCAGTAGCTGCTCACAGCAGTGCTGCTGTTTGGGTGTGATACCAACAGAATAAACCTGTCAAATGCCCTCCTCCTCATCCCCAGGGTAGGGTTGTGTCCACATTTCCTGTGGGCACCAAGGAAGTGGAGCCCCAGACATTCCCAGTGTGTGACTTGTGTAGCTTTAACACAAGCACACAGTAGGTGAGTTCATCCTTTAGGACAGTATTTTCCAAGGGCACTGTTGTCCTATTGACCTTTGCTGAGAGCCAGAGTCAGGTCTCAGCACTTTGTCCTGCTGATGGAACTTGAGCTGCTCTGTTCTATTCGTGCCTAAAGTGGAAGCTTTATGGAGCAGTTTAGTGTTCAAGTACCTGTGACTAGTTTGCAGTCTCACTTCATAGCGTCCTGCATCCAAGACAAGAGGAAGTGCTTGACTCACTGCAGGATCTTGCCTCCTCTTTGGAATCACAGAGGATTTATTTTGTTGCTGCATTATCAAATATCATCAGTGATTTTTGTCTCTCAGCTGTTACCTCAACGACCATTTCTCTATCCCATTAGAGGGATTTCTGTTCCAGTCTGGAATTCTCATTCCTAGGATCATGTCACTGGTGCCAAATCCCCAAATTCCAAACTGATGTCTCTCCTCTTTGAGCAGCAGCTACATCCAACACAGGTCTGGGCATCAGATCTGGGAACATAATAAATTCCTCTTCCTTCTACTTCTGGCAAGAGACAGCTTTTGCATGCTTGCACTTAAACTTGTTGCTGTTCTCAGACTTCAGTTTGAATTTGTAAGTGGAAATGACAATTGCCATGCTGCTCATCGACAGGTGTCTGACTACTTTAAAAGAAGCATGATTATAATATTATTTCCACTTTGCAGTAGCAAAAATAGATGCAAAGCAAGATGATGAGGCTTTACCTCGTCTTACAAACCTACCCCATGAAATCATGCCTCAGTGAGCTTGGGAAAGCATGGAACAGGGACCCACAGCAGCTGTGAAATCTCCATCCTTGGATGTAGTCACAGCTCAGCTGGACCACCCCCAGGAACATGCTCTGCCTTTGGCATCTATCCTTCCAATTCCAGAGATGGGAATGACTCAGGTTTCCAGAATTCCAGAGCTTTGTTCAGCCTCTACTACATCATGCAAGGTAAATTGTGTCTTTTCCATGAGAGAGAGAAAAATTAAACTCTTTTTGGCACATTTTATTTTGCTTGGAACGATATGGCAGAGTCACAGTTTGAGCCAGCTCAGTGCCAATGCACTCCTCGGGAGTCAGGGCAGAGCTGGTGTGGTCAGAGAAGTCAGAGTGGAAGCAGTGTGACCACTGAGCAGAGCAAAAGAGCTCATTGAGGCATCTCCACGCAGGCAGAGCAAACACCAACCACCTCCTGCATCCGTGAAATCCAATTGCATCACGTTTTATAGACACACAGCTGACATAATTGAGTAATTCTGTTTATACAGAAATCATTCCTGCAGCAGTTTGCTCAGCCAGGGATCTAATGTCACTGGTAACCATGGCACCATGCTCTTTGCATTTATCAGCCTCCTCACACTTCATTTTGGGCTGGCCTGTAAAAATAAAAACAGAATCTGATCAGTATCTTGGTCTCTCTGAAGGCTGAGGGGTATGTGTAGCAATTGGTTTTGCATCAGGAAGTGTTTGTGGTGGAGGCAGAGGCTCTTGGGTGATCAGCCCAAGTGCTGCCCAGCACAGAAGCCCTGCTCTTCTCCTGTGCTCTTCTCCTGTGCTCTGCTCCTGTGCTCTTCTCCTGTGTCCTGCTGTGCTCCTGTGCTCTTCCCTGGTATTTTGGGTGTCCTTGGGGCACGGAGCTCTGCTGGAAGCTGAGGGAGCTCCCACAGGCCCTGTGTGAGTGCTGTACCATCTGGCAGCAGACATTGACTTTACAGTACCATCTCCAGGGACTAGTTTATTTTATCCAGCCACGGATTTCTATAAAAGACACATAAATCCTCCTCCTAGGAGAATGTCCTGATCACTGGGTTAGTGAGTTTTACACACATGCTTTGCTCTTCATAGGTTCTGAGGATGATGTGTTTGGTTTTTACAGGGTGGAGTGAAATTCTCAGCTCTGAGTCTTCCCCCTTTTCAAGCACAGATGCCATTCAGGCATTTTCCTTAGAGGTGAAAAGATGGAGCTGAAACCTCTTAGATGGGTTAGGGAGTTGCAAAATCTTTCATGCCTTCATGTCAACCTCATGGCAGATTTATCACAGAGCTGTCACACAACAAGGGAGGTGCTGGTGGCTGTGTTTGAAAGAAATGCTTAGTTCCAAAAAAGGAAAAAAAAAAAAAAGGTGTGAGGGAGGCTCTGACAGACCCAACTGTAACAGTGTAGAAGGGGAGACAGCTCTGCCCAGCCCCAAGGAATGCACTGCCGTGAGTTTTCCTGTGCTGCTGGACCTTGAGTGGCACCCTGGGCATCACAGGGGTCTCAGAGCCATCCCTGCAAAATTCTCCCTGGGCTTTTTAGGCACCTACTGTGCTGCCCACACTATCCTGAAAATAGGATTTAGCATAAAAATGAGGGCAGCTTTATCATTCATGAAAACAAGAAGGTTTTTTGGGGAAAAAAGAATTGGCAGTGACAAATTACAGGTTCAGATGGAAGTTTTCCATTGTGTTTCTCTCCAAAAAGATTTAATGAAGATTAGTTGTTAATGTTTCTCCTCCTGTAGAGACATTCTCTTCTCTTGGTGAAGTGACACCCAGATTATGTTTGTCAGAAATAAGAGTTTTTCATAGGTGGTTGATGGAGGCCTTATTTCAGACTGAAGCTCAATAGGTTTTTAGCTGGAAACTTCAGCAGTTTTCAAGTGAGCAGAGGCCAGGGGGTTTAGCAAAGGAAAGAAAACAGCACACAGAAGGAGCCCTTTGAGGACTTGCATTGAGACAAGAAGGTGTTCTGCTTTCTGGTTTTTTCTGTTTTGACCCAAGCTTATTTTGCAATATGTCTCTACTTGCATTTGTTAATGAAACTGGATTGCTAGAGCAAAATGAAGCATAAAGCCACAGTCTAATGCTTACAAAATGCCTTGATTTTTGTTAAAGAGCAGCTGTTTTCTCTGAGCCTGTGTGCCTGCCACTGGCTGTCAGAAATCAGATTTTCCCTGAGAATTTCCTTAATTAAGTTGAACATTTGACTTAACCAGAGAGAAATAACTATATTGGTGGATGCTGTGATGCTAAAAATAGAGCTTTTAGTAATTTAATATTAAAAATATTTCCTCAAGCTTTGCCTTAAACTAGGTAAGTGTAGATGAGTCAGAAAGCTCTGGAAGACAGACACTGGTGTGTAAAGGGACAGATTTTTGGAAGCCTTTAGCTGTGCTATCCTGAATCCTGGAGTGCAGTGCATTTGTGATGGAATTACACACGGTGCTCCTCTGTGAATACCAAGAGTCTTTCTGGTGATTACAGCCTTTCAGTGAATAAGAAGTGAATTAATACCGATTAAATTGCATTACAGAAATAGAACATTTTCATAGCATTGGAAGCTGCTTTGCCAACAACGCTGTGCTGGGTACTGGGAACTGTTTCAAGCTACTTAGCATTAATGAATGGGAATTACTAAGTATAAACATTTTTATTTTATTTTACTTAAGAGGATGGTTTCACCAGTCTTGCTGATGTTGAGCTATAACAAGATATGTATGAGCAATTTTGATGTTAATTATATAACATCACATTTCTCACTTGTTCTCTGTTCCCCCCACACAATTTTTTTTAAAAAAGCATTTTACCCACCTTTAAGCTAATGAGTTGTGGAATTCCATGGTGATTGATGCCTGTTTAGGCTCATAATTCAGCATGACTACCATGTGAGATCACTTGGTATGAGGCAAAGGAGAATTGTGCTTGTTCTCAGGTGGTACGAAGAATGCAGAAAGGTTCATGTAACATTGACCAGTGACAGTAATAAATAATTTTTGTGTCTCTGTTTATACAGAACATTTTCTTGGCTTGCACTGTAAAACCTGGCTATCAAAAATATTTATGTTATGACTCTACCTGAGGTCATATAACTGAGGTAGCTTCATTTTTTTTAGCTTAACTAAGTCCTACAATAAGGAGTTGCCACTAAAATATTTATTACTGTTACATTAAAAAAGTGTTCTACATTTTACCCACTGCACGTTGTCATGAGAGACTGGAAATAAGAGGTTATCTGCAAAAGTCCTGAAGTAGAAGAATTTAGACATCAAACTGTGTTTCTTCTCTTTTAAATACCTTGTGTTTTAAGGACTGGGAATATTTGGAAGAACAATATACTGTCAGGACTAGCATGTAGTACAACAATTATATCCACTGGAAACAGTCCCAGAGAAGCTGGAAATAATGAGAAGGGAAGGATGAACACATAGATGGAGCGAGGGAGATGTGCTGGCATGGGGACATTGTTGTGCCCAGGAGGTTTGAGTCAGATGGAAATGTGCACGTGTTGGAAAGTCAGCACGAACCAGGCAGGGCAGTTGGGCAGTTCCTGCTTGTGTGAGCCCTGGCAGATCCTTTGGGAGAAAATGTGGGACTGAGCTGTTAGCTCCCAATATCCTCTGAGCACAAGAAGCACGAGGGAAGCTCCTGCTGTCCCATAACTGAGTCACAGATCAGTAACCTCAGTTACACTTTGTGACACCAACAGGTGCTTCCTTAGCAGAGGTGGAAGGCTTGAATCAGGTTAAAACACCAATATCATTAATATCTGATGTTCCACTGGCAAGCTGTTCTAGTATCCAAACCAGACCTTTGTTTTCCCCAAACTGACAGAAGTGAGAGGAATCCTGTTCACTGCAGGAGTTTGTGATCTGCTGGAGGCTGGAACCCAAACACATCATTCAGACTCATTCCTCACAGTCTCATTCCCACATCACCAAGCTTCCATCACACAGTGGCTGTGTCCATCAATTGCTGTGCTTGCTCAGAAACCCATCTTTGTGGTTTCCATCAGTTTGTTTGGAGCGAGAAAAATGAAGCTTCACACAAAACCTCACAGTTCATTCAGGTGACCTGAAGTCATCCAAGGGTTTGAAAAACAGCCTTGGGTTAAGACAAATGTGTTTTTTGTAGTCCATGGATTGGCAACAAAAGCATTGAACTGCAGGGAGAGAACTGGCAGGATGGAAAATTTCCCAAACTCTCGTGGTTCCCAGGACGTTTTCAGACCAGCTTCACAAAACAAAAATGTCCAGGTGCTGTGGTTTGATGTGTTTACTTGAGGCTGTGGCAGCCTGAAGGTGACCTCTGGCATTGCTGGTCAGGGAACCCTGGGGGCTCTCCTTGTTCTCCCAGGAACTGCAGTGCTTTCCCTTCCTTCCCTGGCAGCACAGCAACACTGACAAGCAGCACATTTGCATCTTGATTCGCATGCAGGATTTCTGGTCTTCATTGCCCCAAAGAAACCACGTCAAATTTTCCTTTCCCTCTCTCCCCGGAAGGAAAAAGCAGAACAGAGGAAAGAACAGAGATGGATTTCTCCTTCCTTTTACTCTGCTCAGTCCCTTGTCTGTAATTACTGTGTATCACCTCTTGCTATTTTGTACCAACATATAGAAAGAAATCTTTTCCTTTTGATTAAATGCCAACAAATCCACAGGATGGTGGAGCACAGAAAGAGCAGCTGACAGTCCTTTTATATTCCCGTACAGACACACAAACAGGACCATGAATCTTCGTGAGAATGGCTGCAAGGTTTTTCACAAGACGAATCATTTGAGAGCAGAACCAAACCCATGCTACCAGGACTTAATTAATTATATTAAAAATAATAATTTAATTATCAGTGAAAATTAATGAGTGCAACAACCTACTGCCACCTGCCGTGTGAAATTAGTTTCAGGAGGGCTCAGGGTGAAAAATGCTGTTCAGGAGACGGAGTGTGGTATTTTCTGTGTGTCCTGAGCCCCCAGTGTTGCACTGTTGCCCTGTAGCTGAATTGGAGAAAGGACTTTGCAGTTTGGTGCTGAACACTGAATTCATGGCTTACTCTGCACTGGGAAAATCAAAGTGCAGATTTCTGGTAAAATTAGCATCAGACTTCAAAATGAAATTATTCCAGTTTGACTTTTGATGTTTTCAGATGACTTCACCAACTCCTAAACCCACTGCTGTCCTAGGGAAAGTTGTAGTTGCTGTTTCTGTATGGATGTTACGGAGTGAAAAAGAAACCCCATAGGAGGTAATGAAGCAAGTGGGGGAACAAAAGGAACTAAAAGGTGCAAGAAGAAAGCTAAAACGTTGCAGAAAGAACAAATGCCTGCGTTTGGGGTGGCACTGAATGTACAGAGATCAGCCTTCCTGGATCCTTTCCTCACGGATTCCTGTGTCCCATGGAAAAGATCGAGCCCTGCCGCCACTAGAGGACACCCTCGCATTTAACATCCGGATCTTGCCTTACATCATCCCAGCCAGAGTGAAACAGGTGCTCTTTGGGGAGGGCTGAGAGAGGCGTGTCCAAAACAGACTCCAAACACTCGAGGAGTATTTTTGAAACTGGATTAATACTTAAAGCTGAAGCCATTTATTAAGGACGACTTCACAACATATTGGGACCTCAAAAAAAATGAAATCTTCCCTATCCTAATCCAAATAGTTGGTAGGGCTTTTCTGTTTGTTTTATTAGGGGGTTGGGATTTTTTTTCCCCTCGAAATATTGATCATTATCTAAAATATTTCTCTTTTTCTCAAAGCTTACACAATGAAGTTGTTTGGAAATCATTCTATATTCAGTTATACCTGTTGTAAGGATAGTGAAGAAAATCCAGGGAGGTTTTCCAAATGTTGAGCATTGGCCTGCTGCTGCAGCAGCTGGTCAGCTCCTGAGGAGGAGAGAGCTGGGCATCACTAATTGCAAAAGCATCCTCTCTCTCTCCCTCCTCTCCTGGTGCTGAAGCAAGAGCAATCCCGAGTCAGTGCTAGCATTCCTGCAAAATAAAAATAGACTGAATGTTAACACACAGGTACAGGGAGTGTGTGACTGTAGCCCAGCATTCGTGAGAAGGAAATTGTAAAGGTTTGCAGAGGGCACCAGGCACCAATAA
This sequence comes from Vireo altiloquus, assembly GCA_013396875.1. NCBI lineage: Eukaryota > Metazoa > Chordata > Aves > Passeriformes > Vireonidae > Vireo > Vireo altiloquus. Next base: position 401,562 of record VZRF01013860.1, on the reverse strand, counting down.
AAACAACTGAGTCAGATCATACCTGTGGGGCAGAATAATAGGCAGAGAGCAAGGAAAGTTCTTGAGTTAGGAAAGGTGGGGATGCAGCAGAAGGCAGGTGAGGAAGACAAGTGCACAGCTGGGCAGGAAGGCCTTGGTGCCACAGGGAAGGAACGTGGTGGGAATTGTCAGTGGGTCTCCAGCTCTTAAAGGCCAGAGCTATTAACAGATCGTAGAGAGCCCGGGCACAAAGGTTAGCTGAAATACAGTAGCAATTGCCAAAGTGAGAAATTAAGTGCTCTGTGAAGGAGTTCAGAGGATAATTGGATGCTGTCAAGAGAACAAGGGGACTGGCAAATTATGTCTGTGTAAATATACAGCTTGGTGAAATAGCAGTTTGTAAAGACAAACTCTCCAAATGCTTGTTGCTGAGACATAAAAACTATGCAGGATAAATTTGTATAAGAGGTACCATATCAAACGTGAGCAAAAGGTACTTATGGTCCACTTTTGAGTAAGAAAAATATCATTACCTTGAGGGACTATATGGCAGATTTGCAGTGGACTTCACTGGGATAGGGATCTTTCAGTATCTTTTTAAGGAAAAGAACAATGCATGTTTATGGTTAATGAAATGCCAAGTCTGAAACAAGCAACAGGTCTTGGGTCAGAGGTTGTCTTCGGAGAAGAACTTCAGTTTTCTTCTTGACAGTTCATCCTCCACAGCCAAAAATGTGTCAGATATCTGCTATTTGGGGTACTGGGATTAACTATCCACATCTAAAAACTCTGGTTCTTGGAACAATCCTGCTGGTGTTGCCCTTATAGAAACACAGGGTGAAGCTGTCCAGGTAAAGTCTAAAAAACCCAACATTTTTCTTAGAATCTGAGCATCTTTAGCTCTTTTTCCAGGAGTGTTGCATTGTGTCAGTGTCCAAAGTGCAGCACAACGTTGTAGTTCTTGTGTGGATTGTCACATTCCCAGATCCCTGAGTGACTGAGCTTTCTTCGGGTGAAAAATTGTGAAATGCACATTTTTGCAGACCAACTATCTGTCACTGAGAAAAGCCATGAATAATTCTGAGTGAGAAACAGACCTGAGGACTTTGCAGTCTGCTCATAAGCAGGAGAAGTTTCTCTGAATAAATAATTGGCTGTGAATCAGCCAGTCCATTCCACTTGTTACCAAATCCTTCTCAAAAGAGGAGTTGGCCTACTGGGAGACTACTCACAGGTATGCACCTCGGATAGAATATTTGAATTGAAGTCCATGAAAACAAAATATTATTATTTATTGAGCAGTGAACAAGAAAGATTAAAATACAGAGATCATTAAGATGCACAGTTGTGCTGTCAAAGCAAGGTGTTAACGGGGGAAGCTGAATCTAAATACACCTCTGGTGGCACTGTTATTTCTTTGCACTGTTCCAGAGGTGTAACAAAACTGTTGGAATGCCTGGCATTGCTTTATTGGCTGCTGTCCCACCACTCTGTCCAGGCTGTGGCATGGCCAGGAAAGCTCGAAGTACTTTTTACTGCAAAAATTCATGGCTGGTGCCTCAGCTTCCTTCCAGGTTATAAAAAGAGTGGAGACATTCTTGGGGCTGCTCTGCAGAAGAGAGAAGGAGAAAAGTGGCAGGATGTCGTTTTTGCCTCGTATCCTGAATTTCACCAACTCTTTTAGTGTCAGGCAAACAAGAATCTCACAAGCTGCAGAAGGGCTCAAACATGTTTTGTCCCTAATGCAGAGGGGTTGGTCCATGGCTGCTGCTCAGAGCCTTTGTAAACAGGTGGGCGTTTTACCCTGCCCTCCACCAGCAATGTGCTCAAAGGGACTGTTACCTTTCCTTGGTATTAACATTAAAACCAAAACACGGTTGATGGGGAAAAGGGGTTTTTACCTCGGTGTTTATTTCAGGATCCTTGGGTGCAGCACTTTGTCCAGGTGGAATGCACCCCGTCACACTGAAATACACACAATTATAGGCCTTGCAAAATTAACATATTTATCAAAGATTCCCCAATGAGAGGCTGGAGTGAAGCCCTCGTTGTGAGGCACCTTCCCCCTGGCTGGGCCTGTCTGAGGTTCCAAAATGTGTTCTGGAGAGGCCCTTGGTGTCTGGGGCTCCCAGGATGTTTGCTCTCCTGGTTTAACGGTGCCGTGGGGCTGAGCTGAGTTATCAGCCTTGGGGAGTCACAGTGTGGGGGCTAAAAGCACTGAGAATACATCAAACTATAAAAGAGTGTGTGAGAGGGGTCTAAAAGAAAAAGCAAAAAATCATTCTGGTGTCAGGACGATCCTGTGGACTCGGGGAAATGGGGCCATGCTGTGGTCCTGCACCACAGGACAGCTCGGGAGCAAAACTGAACCAGGATCCTTTAAAATATGATAAGGTGAAGGAGGCAATGTCATGTGTATTAAACCTGTCAGTGAGTCCTGAACATGAGAAAAACAACCATGAATTCCCCAGGAATGCCCATGAGGAAGCTACCTATGGGACAGGGCTCAGACAGAGCACAGGAGATAGTACCCAAATAAGGGACATAGAATCACAGAGTGTGAAAGAGTTTATCATCCAGTCCCAACTGCCCCTGCCATGGGCAGGGACACATCCCACTAAACCAGGTTCCTCAAGGCCTTATCCAGCTGATTTCAGAGCCTGAATTCCTCTTTGGAAAAGCCCTTTTCCCTCTGCAGATGGCCAGGCACACTGTCCTGGCAGGGGATGCCCAAGGGCACTCATGTCCTGAGGCTGAAGTTCTTCCTGGCTCTCCAGCAGGGTCTGAGAAGCTGGGGTTTTGTTGCTGTCAGAGACACAAAAACCAGAAATATCCCAGCTTTGCATTTGGGTGTCAGAGTAAGTTTGCAGAGATGATGATGGGAGAAGTCACCTTTTCTTTTCAAGGCCAGCCATAAAAACACTTTTGTCAGTTGTGTTACTTTTCAGAGAAAAAAAAAAAAAGTTGTACTGCAAAAGCCCCTCTGTCCGTGGTGGAAACTGGGGTAAATTCTGTGCCTGCTGTGAAATGTCACGAGCTGACACCAGTTTGGGTGAGGCAGTGTCACTCTCAAGCACCTGTCTCTAGTGACATCACCCCATTTACAGGTTTGGGCACTTCCTCTCTCCATGGCATATGGAAGAATTGAGGACAAGTAGGGAAGGCAGCATCAGGTCCCAATGCAAGTTTCTTACACTCATGGCTACCTTTTTTCAAATAATGAAGGCATTTGGGTAGGTGTTTAACAAATATAAATGTTTTGGACTTCACTTCTACTCTGAGGTGCAGTGCTTTGGCAGATAGGTGGTGCCACAAATATTTGAATTTTGAGTCCATCTCTGATTTGATTTTTTTCCCCGGAGATAATAAAGAAACCTGCTGAGTTCACCGTGTAGTAACTTTGTGGGTGAGGATGAACCCTGCCCACCTTTGCTCCTCACAGCAGTGGTTCAGCCAAGCAGTGGAACCCTGACAAGGCAGTGCTCCCAGCCAGGTGTGTTTAAATCATTTTTTCCATTTTAAACCTGCGTTTTGAGCAAATGACCAGAGGATGATGGCTCTGGCTTTTCCTACCAAATTATACTCTATTAATCTTCACTTCTAAAAGAAAAGTGCTGCTGCAGCACAGGAAGATGGGGCATCCCAGCACAAACCATAATCCATGCAGATTTCTCTAACCGAAGATTCTCTACTGATCTGAAAACAAAAAAAAAGAGGTTTTGTTTTACTAAGAAAGCAGGGAGTAAAATGATTTATGCTTCCTGTTAGGTGCTCGGTGATAGGATCAGTTAAACAGGTTGCAGTATTTAATTATTACAGAGAACTCATTCATTTGGATCACGAGCATCAAAAGACATCCAAGAGATAAGAAAACAACTTACCACAGTCTTTAGGTCCTTTCATCTGCTGTTGGACACAGCTCCTCCAGAGCTGCTGCCACAGGCTGAGGCAACAACCCAATTTTCTGTCCCTGCTGGTGCTGCTGTGCCAGGCTCTGCTTCCTGCAGGTGCCATCACCTGCCAGCACCCAGATGGGCAAGGAGAGAATGCCTGGAGCTGGAAGCTCTCTTGGGTTTCCCATGGGAGGAGAGAGCTTGTCAGGCAGCACTGGAACAACAGGTGGTAACTGCATCTCCTGTGCTGGACTGCCAAAGATTTCCAAATCAGAAATCATTCAGCTCAGTCCTTTCCAGGTGAGGGGGATGAATTGCTGAAGGCCCAGCTCCCTGAAGGAGGTTTAGGGTGTTAACCCAGCTCTGCTTGGTCTCTTGCTGTGAAATTATGGCAAAAGTTGCTCCTCAGATGGCTTTATATTTGCATTTCTATTAAATATTTATTGTTCCTCCTCCTGCAAGGAACCATTATGTGGCAGACATCCTATATATTTTTATATTCCCATTTTCTTCTAGCTTACATGTACTATTGCCTGAAATGAACGTGCTCAATTACGAAAGAAAATCTAATTTCCGAGCTTATTTGAGCATTTTCTTTCCCAAGATTTCATACAGTTAGCACTTGTTTTTTTCCAAAATATGATAATTTCATCGAAAATGGAGGAAAAGTAAAGAGAAGTAGGAGAGATATTTACAAGCCAGTGCAGAAACACACTAGTAATAGTAATACTGTGCCCCTAGGATGCCTTTCCTCTGAGTACCTTAAAATGCAGGACATAAATTTATTATAAATGCACCTTCCTAGGTACTGCTAATTGAACTTCATAGGCAAAGTAACCACATGGCAAAGGTATGTATTTCAAAATCCATCTTCCCTAATAAGCCCCTTAATGCATTTATTAGCTGTGTCAGCAAGCACAGTTTAAAATGAGAATTTTCAAGTGCAGCCTTGAGAGAGGGCAGGGCTTGTCTGATTCTGTTCCCATCTTTCTGTGCTGCTCCATCCATTCTCTTTCCTGGAGGGATTGAAGCTGTGGTCACTTTTAGGATATTTTTTGTCAGTGCCCTTGTTTGCTGGGCTCTGTTGCAGAGGAGAGGGAAGGTTTGGCTGCACCCCTGAACCCCAGGATCAAAAACTGGGGATTGAAGACAGCTCCAGCAGGAATAAAAGCCAGGAGTTGAGCCTGAGCTGTGATCACTGCAGATGGGTTAAAAAGGAAGGATCAAAAACAAAAGGAAAAGGGAGGTGGAGAGGGAGACATAGAGCCAGGGTAGGTTTTGCATGGTTGGATTGCTGATTAAAGCTCATCCTCAGCGGGACAACTTCTGGAAATGAATCTGGCGAGCGAGAGCCTTCTGGCTGTGCCAAGTGCAGGAGCTTCAGGGGCTGGTTTCCACTAAATGTCCACAATGACTACAAGCTGATGAAGTGCTCCTGGGTTTTCTGCATTTCCATTTGCTAATTCATGTTGAAAAACAGGGGTTTGAGATTCGGTTGGGTTGCAACTTTTATTGCAAATTTAATTACAAATGTAAAGTAAGCAAGTATATCTCCCAGGTAATGAACTCCAAACCTGGCACTGTGTTGTCTTGATGGAATATTTCTTGCCCAGATTTATCCCACATACTCATTAAACTGATCTAAGTGTTCTTTTAGAACCCATAGATTTTTTTACTGCCCTATTAAATCTAAATTAAACGCTTTTCGAGGCATTTATAGTACTATCATTTGCTCCAGCGGGAAATATGCAAAAGAATTGCTGGAAAAGAAATCAGGAGATATACTCAGGAACTCTAAAACAAAGGCAGGGGAAAGCCAGTGCTGTGCTGGGCATCACTGCAGGTGTCCCTGGGCTTTGCTCTTTGATTTTGGAGATGCTGGTTAAAAAGCCGTGCTGAATGTGGCTGGCAGCCGTGAGCAGTTCCATCTGTACAGGGTAATGACACAGAAGGTTCCGATGTGGCTCTTGGGGGCGTGGATGATTTCCCAAAGCCACTCTTGTGGGGTCACTGGTGCTGCTGGAGGAGCTGCAGAGCAGCTCCATGCCTCTGTCTCCTGCCAGCTTTGCTCCCTCTCCCTCTGGGAACACTCAGACACTGATTCTGCTCTTGCTGCCAAAGCAGAGCTTTCCACGGGAAGTTCCTGAGTTTAGGGCTGTTGTGGGGAATGGAATTTCTCACATATCTGGGGCCTCTCTTTGGCATCTCCTCTGTAGGGCACGATCATGTGGAAGGTGGATATTGGAGGACTTGCCCAATAAATGCCTCATGCTGCTGTCACTCTGTGACTGGAGTTTAGTGCTGTTAAGACCTCAGTGATGAGATGAGAAAACTCAGTTCACTGAAATGCCAAATGCACAGACATTGCTTTCCAGAGGGATCCCACAGAGGGAGAGAAATGTTGCTGTTCCTCTTCACTCACGCTGTTATTAGCAGGTGATTTTGAAAGGTTCTCCTACAACGAATTTAGGATGTTGGGATTTAGGATTATATCTGTGGCATGCTGCCTCTCCTACATCCAGATACATTCAGGATGGAAGTACAGGAAGTTTGCAATGCCGTAGATGCTTTTTCAGTGTCCTGCAGATTTGTGGGTAAACTGTGGATCAATCCTGTGCCTTCAAAATCCCCCTGAGACAGCCCATTGACGTCAGCGGGGTAGGAAACCACAGGTGATGTTCTTGGCCTTTTGGCCTCCTTGCCATAATTGCCTGAGTTGTTAAAAAAAAAAAAAAGAAAAAAATAAAAAGGAGCAGCAGCAACACAGAATGTCACAACCTGCTCATTTTATTGGCACCGGAGCTGAATTGGTCCTTGGATGTATTTGCTTTTACAACACACAGCAAATACCTTTTCCCCGCCCTTGCCATTTCAGTGCTGATGTTTCATTTTAAACCCACTTTGGGTTTTTTTTGAGTGGATGTACAGTTCTCCCTAACAATGGCATCAGGGTTACTATGGCTACAGCTTTTCATTGTTGAGGTCTAGCATGTGGAAAAGAGAAAAATTACTCCCAAAGTCACTGATAAATGTTATTAGGAAAACCAGGCAGCAATGGATTAGTTCCCTCACATGTCTCAGGCCACTGTCTGAAATTAATCTCTGTTCCCTTAGTCACATGCCTTTTGTTCCTCCATCAATATCTAACCAGCTTCCCACAGCCAGGAGTCAGAAATGTGTGGTGTACGTGAGATTTCTCTTGGCTTGGAGCAGAGCTCAGGCTGTTGCTGCAATTGTGATTAATGCCTTGAGTTCTTCCACACCTTTTTGCCCTTTGCCTGTCTCTCTTCTGGACTAAAAGGAAGATTAAGGTACAGGGGATTCAGTATCTTTGAGCTGGCTGTTATTTTCTAAGAAGTTAAAAAGAAACACTGAATTCCTGAAACCAGAGTGTGAGGATTAGGGTTTGTGAGATGTTGTGAAGTATTTAATATTTTTCTGTAAATTAAAGTATTGGGGGGAAAAAAAACCACAAAACCTCCGAGTGAACATCTATATCTCACTAATTTCCAGTGAAAAAATGATTCTTGTGCCTTCAAGATATTTGAAAAATTAGCTGTAATTCCTTTGGAAAGTTCAGAGCATGGGGTTACATTCACAGATTGTAGCTTGTGTTACATATTCTTATTTTGCTGGGTCAGCGTGGAGAAAGATTTTTGTGCAGTTTTTGGTGATTTAGGGTTTGAGAAGAACGTGCCAGTCAATAAACCAGGGATGCTGGGATGAGAAGACAACCACAGCAAAGGGGCCTAAAGTTCAAACAGTGTGTTGTTCACAGCTCATTTTGTGCAGGGTTGGCCAAGGTCTCACAGTACTCATGAATTATTCACTCCATAATAAATTACACCATCTGAACGAGGAAAATAGGATAATTTGGAAGAGAGGGTATTACTTCTACCATCCTTATTCACAATGTCTGTAATTTTATACTTTGGAAGGAATTTTCAGTATTTAATAGAGGAATCTTTCAAGTTATTCAAGAGCTTCAATTCCTTGTGAAGTCCTGGCCTTTAACACTCAGATATTAACAGGTTGATTTTTTTAAAAAGAAAAAATATATTTATAGGGATCTTAGAAACAATTTAAATTATATTAAAAATGATTTAATATTCAGAAAATGTTTCAGCATTTAAAGATGTTCCTTGTGATTTTTAATATGATGCCCTGAGGAGAATTATGATGTGGTGAGATCATTATGATAGCAGCACACTGAACCCAGGACAGTCCTTCCAATTCTGCATTGCAGTGTTTGAGCACAGAAGAAATTGTTCATTCTCTCCAAAAGAAAAATCACCAGGGAGCAATCTATGGAAGCTATGCTTGTGCTCCATGTTGGATGGGATGTGGAATCCTTCATAGGTGATCCAGAGGCACATTTGCCCCCTCAAACATAGGGGCTGGAACCCCCTCACTCAGCTGGATGGACAGCAGATTCATTGAAGGTCTGCTCATGTTCAGGTGCTGAAAACAAATAGGATTGTTCTTGAACAGCATTTGAGAATAGCCCTAGATGGCTTTTAACTGTACCTTCAGTCAACAGAAGGAATAGTAGTATTTTGTAAAATATTTTGTAGGGCACAAGAGGAAAACAAGGAGTGTTTACTTGGTTAATGTTTGATAGTTTTATCCAGTGTACTTTTCTTCCCCGTGGCTTCATTGGCTGTGTTTGGGGAATTTAGTGGTGTTCAGGTTTTGTGGCTTTTCTTGGAAGATATTTTTTCTTAGAGGTCAGAGTTAAGTCATCACTCTGGAGGATGCTCTTTGAGCTAATCCTGCTCTGTTCATCCATGCACAGTTGGTTGAGTTTTAAGGCAGGGACTGAGTGAGACAGTGCAATTTTGGGGAAGAAATTGTGTGTGCTGTGGAGGTAATTACTGCTCTCACTTCTTTGGGTGCTTCAGGGGCTGGACAATGAATCTGTGCTAATCCCATGCTGCTGGTGACCTGGCACAAGAGGCAGGTTCCAAAACTCTTTGTTTTCATAAATTCTGATCACGTTTGCTTGTACAATTTATCATAAATGTGATTTCAGTGATCATTATTTAGATGTGGTAGCTTTACAAAACTTGTCCCCCAACCCCATCAATTTAGTATAAGTACTAAAAGGGAAAAAAAACTTAGTTTTTTCTTAGAATTCAGATTAGTTTTGCAGGGAAGTTTTAGGATATATGTGATGTGGAAGTGACAGCAATTTCCACTGAAGAGTGAATGGGTAGAATTGTACAATACTGCAGTTGAGAGCTGTATTTGGTACTGGAGCACTTGAACTTGGATTCCTGAGATACCTTTAAAACCTTGAATACACCTCATTTTGTGAAAGAAACTGCAGTATTTCCCCATTAGGAAAACTTCTGGATTGCAGCCTGGATAAGAGCTTTGAATGTTTTGGAGTTGTTCAATGAGTTGAGAAGAGGATGCTGGTGACCACTTTGTGTGTCTGTGTTGAGAGGAGTTTGAAGTCTGTGCTGTATCATGTTGGGGATGTTTACCTGAGTGATAAAAGCATATCTGTGATGTGAGAAATTCTGGGGTACGCAGCTCTGTAGAGGCAAAAATGTCTTGATTAAATATGTCCATCAAAGCAAGATCACTCATAGGCAAGAAACTTTATATATATACAGTTATGTATCTTTATTACTTCAAAAATTAATGCAGAACATTCTTGGGGAAATAGCACAGGCAAGTGGCTAATGAATTGTCAAATAGAAGGAAAAAGCAAAACATGAAAGATAGTGCTAGGTGATCAGCAGCTGCAAACATGAAATTTTAATGACTGGGAAAGGCAACCAGCTCAGCTTTGATTAATAAAGCATTGCATTCAAAGTTATCATCTATCTGGCATATGTAATGATATCAGAAAGGAGAAGCACAGTTGCTTTGCTTGCAGTGGGTTTATCATGTTTGTGCATTAGTTGAGTCATGCCAGAGTGTGTTTTCACTTGGTGAAAGAAAAGGGAGGACATCTGTTCAGATAGAAACACTTTGACGTGTGCACAGGAGACATTTTTCCCACGTGGCTTTCATTCCTTGAGTTTCTGGTGAAGAATTGTGTTATAAATGGAGAAACAAAGCTCATAGCACGTTGGCCAAGCTTCCTGAAGAGGGTTGGGAGACAACCCATGGGGCAGCTCTCGGTACAAGGTCTGACTCTCCATAGGATCACAAAGCATCAAAGTGCAGTTTTTGTAAACCTTGCTCTAAGACTTTCATTTCAAAAGAAAAGTCTGGGGTTTGTGAGGGTCCTGACACGTGTGAGCAGCCTGTTTCTCACACTAGGCTTGCTCGGAGGCCGAGGTGAAGGAAGGCCTGGTTTCTGAATCCTGCCATGCTCCTCCTGAACACAGTTGTGGCTGCTGGGGCACTTGTGGAACACCTCAAACCCAGGAGGGGAAGTGCTTGACCTGTGTCAGGAGCAGGCACTGCCACGTGACTCTGGTTCTGCTCCTGAGGCAGAGCTGCTTGTGCTCAATATTCTCACCTCCAGCAGCTGTTGAACACTTCTCTGTCTGTGCTTGACTGACTGCACGGGAGAGAATTGCATTGCATTTGATGTTGTTGTAGTAAATGCTGTGACCATTTCAATATTATGATGTATTATTTGCATAACCAGACTGATACAGCTATCAACAAAGAGAATTAGTTATTAAATTCACTGTTGCTCAAGTGTCAGGTGATATATGAGAAATTTATAAAGCAGGCTGACAGGAAGAAACAAGAGCATTTAATCTCTTATATTTACTTCTAGAAGTAAACATTTGTTTTCGTTGCTTTGCTGAAGCAATTCCTTGTGCTTGTTGCAGTTCCCAGGTTATAATTGTTTTTCTTCCAGGTTTCTGCTCCTCCCCAGATTCCGTTCTGCAGCAGAAGAGTCGCTGGGATGTGGTGAGAGCAAGTGCAGACTGACAGGGTCAGGTGCCCCTCTGAAAGGAGGAGGCTCCTTCTTGGTTTTAAGATGTCATTTGTCTTCATTGCCAAAAACCAACCGTGACTCATTTCTTCAAAGTCTTCTCTCTTGACAGTGCTTTGCTGACTTGGGCACTTGTCTTCTTTCTTCTGTTCTCCTCTCCTGACACTTCCAGTTGCCACCTTGTGCTTTGAAATCTGGGCCTCTCAGTCAGGAGCTCTGGACAAGGGACAGAAATTGAGCTTTACTGCACGTGGTGGTTCCAAGCTTAGTGTCTTGAGGAAGGAGCGTCTGCACAACTGATTTTTCTGTGTCTTGGTGCTTGTTCCCCTCACCTTCTCTGCAGATGTCTTGGGCTGATGGACATTCTAAACTGGATCTCACAGTGGGGTTAAATAATAAGGATAAAACCTCCTTAGTTTGGGGGTTTACCTTTTCCTCAGAACTGACATCTCAGCCTAAATTTGAAGATTTATGAATCGTAACCACGGCAGCTCCCAATGTCTCTCTCAATCTATTTTTTTTTTCCCTGTGGCACTCCTGGACTCTCATCTCTTCATCTCCTATTCATTTAACTGTACTCCATGCTCAGTAACTGCTCAATTAACCACTCCAGCATTGCAGTGCAGCTGTAATGGGATTAGAGAGCAGCACAGGGGTGAATGGATACCACAGGCATTTTCTCTGGGCATTTCAAATCTTCTGAAGCAGCAGAAGCTGCTCCTGTTGGGTATTAAATTGCACAACTCTGTGGGTCAAGGATTCACTTGCAGGGTTGTGGGGACAGATCCTGGGGTAGTAGAGCTGTCACAGCTCCATCCACCTTCACTGAACTCCTTTGTGACAGGGAAACTCCAAAGAGGACTTGGTCCTGCTCACTGTAGTTGCCTGGCAAATGCTTCCTTTGTGCCTAGATGTTGTGCCTAATAAATCTAATTAAGTAGGATAGTTTTTGTAAAAAAAAAGAGTTGAATACTTTGAGGGGGTTTTTAGCCTGAAGCCTCTCAGCTGTTGATAGAAAATTCTTGTGCACACAATTTTTTGAGGCATTTTGCAAAGGAACTCCCAAACAGTTCTGCTGTGATAGGATTATAAGAATGGATTGTACTCTCTTTTGGATACTTTTCAGGAGGTTATACATGTAGTTAATGGGAATTACTTAGTAAAGAAAATTATTACTAACTGCAAAGCTAAAGAAAAGGCAAAAGGAAGCCACCTAACAATTCAATTGTATCTTGGAAATAACTCTTGGGATTTAAAAATGTCAGAATAATTTCACAACTCCAACGGAGCACAAAGAATTCAGAGTATTCTTTGTGATAATAAAACAACCATTGTAATTCCTGTAATTTAACCCTGGGATATATAATTCTAAAGCGCTGAAATGTATGGATTTGTTAGCAAAAGTCAAATAATAACAATTGTGTCTGGAATATTGGTTTATCATTTATACTGGAGAGACACCAGGCAATCTGGCAGCTGGAACCAAAATCAAGCAGAGGACAAAGTAGGAGAAACAACTGATAAAAGGGCCATGAATAATTTATATGAACTCAAAAGTCAGCTCAACACAGCATCAGACAGGGAGGTAAAGCCCCCCTTGGCAGAGCCCTCCTGGGCACTGTGTGCAAGAGGCCTCAGCAATCAGCTTCCTGCAGGGCCATTTCTCCACCCCAGCGAGACTGTGGCCTCTTAAACAATTTGCATTCTGTCACTGCAGTTGAATTAGGTGCTTTTCTTAATGGCACAGGACAAATGTGCTTCGTGTCTTGCTTCCAAAAGGGAAAAGTGTCAAACATTTAACACTTCCACGTGTATTCCCTAAGCTTCAAACCTCACCTGTAATCTCTGGGCTATGGTGAGAGCATAAACTCCTTACGGTTCTTGTCTCTGCATCTCCATCCTCTACCTCATCCTATTTTTCATTCTTCTTAATGAAAGCAGGGCATTAGCAGCAGCACAGGTACAGCTCTCCTGACTGCAGGAGAGTGGAAATAAGACTCAGGTAGATAAGGTGTGATGGAGTGGTATTAGGCTCCCCTGTAGGCAGATGAACGATAGGGTTTGGATTAGTGGATGATATCAAGGATAATGAACGATGGCATCTTCGGAGGTGTAAAATTCCAGATTCCCAGCACTAAACTCAGTACAGGGCCTAATGATAAGCAAATTGCTAAAATGAGAAGCAGGGCTGTGCACAGAGGAGAGATGGTGTGGTTTACCCCAGGGAAGAAGAGCTCAATAAATGAATGGACAACAGAAACTCTGTTTACCTTGCCTTACTTAAAGAAACTTCTTACCCAGCTCACAGAGTTGGGCTTGCACCATGCAGACATATTTTTGCATTTGGAAATAGAAAATGCACATCTGAAGTTTTGCGTTTTTCAAACTTTTGCCAAAGGAGAGGAAAATCATATCTTTTTAGATTTATGTTTGGTTTTTCCTTTTTTCTCTCAGGCTCTAGTCAGAAATTGCACCTTCACCTGCGTATTCTTGTGAAGTTCAGTTTGCAAAGGTGTGAATACGTTCAGTGAGGTCTTTGGGTCAGGACTTGCCTGAGCACCGCTCTGGGCTTCTGGCTGAAGCCAGCCCTGGAGAGCCAGGAGGTCTCCTGCTCGCCTCTCCTCACTTCTCAGAACTTGAGAGAGGCACTGGGCTCACCTTCTGCTGTTTTTAAAAGCGTCTCCTTGAGTGCCAAAGGTGAATCTCTTTCATGTAATCCTTGTGATTGTTCTGCCCAGACAGCAGCAGAACAAAGAGTTTATGGCTGCAAAGCACCAGAAATCTGGGAGCTCCTGCAGCGTTGTGCTCATTGCTCTTTTCCGTGTTTTCTGGCTTCAAGTCCCACTATTACTGAGAGCACACAGCCCAGTAGGCATTAATCCCAGAGTCGTTTGGGCAAGTGAAATATTTCAATGTGTTTAAGCTTGGCTGGAGATGCCTTCCCTAACTGAAGCTGTAAAAATACCACCAAACCCCACCCACCTCCACTCCCAGTGCTTAACTTTCCAGATAACTTCCCTGGGCACATAAATAGTGGAAATCGTCGTGCTTTGTTCCAGAGAGGACTTCCTGAGCAGCAGGCCTGGCTAAATGACATTTAATGGAAAGGATTGTGCCCAGCCCTTCTCCTGGTGGATTTATCCAAGTCTGTATTTGCCTCACTCATGCTGTAGACCTGGGAGAAGCTGGACTGGCTGTTTCATCATTTTGTAAGTGTGATACAATCAGGTTTTTACCAGAGTTAACAAAAAGCTAACAACAGCCAACACTAATTGCTTTTTCAAATTTTTTGTAGTAACATTTCAGCCATTAAAAGGTTGAAACAAGAGAGAAATATTTATCTTACACGAGGCAATTATTAGATACAACCAAAACAGGTATTTGAAATGAAGCTTTATTAACATGGCCAGGTAAGCAGAACATCCCCTTCTAAAGTGCTGGCTCATTTGTTTGTGCTGGTTTTAATTTGGCAGCCACACTGACTCTTCCCACTCACTCCTGAGTGAAAAAGAAACAGGCTTTACTCCTGGTTCTGCACCAGCTGCTGCTCTGCCCTGATTCATTATTCAGAACATCATTAGTGCTGTTTGGGGGAATTGACCTCGGAAGGGCTCACCCTTCTCAAACCCAGCTTGTTTTGGATGTGTCTATCCAATGGCATCTCAATTATCCTTTGGCCTGAAACACCCAGGTGGAGGCTTTCCTGGGAATGTGGAGTGGTGGTGTTTGCCCAATTAACAGATGGCTGTAAAATTGTCTGGGTAAAGATATTTGTCACCAGGGCCATGGCCTGACACAGGGATTAGCACTGTGCTGGCAGGTGCTGCTGGATGGCAAAGCCTGAGGTGCCCAGTCCAGGATCCCTGCTATTTGTGATCCTTCCCATTCCAATTCTCGTCCTGCTCCTTCACTCACTGAAAGCCCTGGGAGCAAGTCAGAATGTCTTTCTTTGGTAACAACAGAAAAAGGGGAATTTTCACTGAGGGACATTAAAAGTAATGAAAGTATTGAAAATTTCCTTCTCACGAGTTAATTTTGATTCCTTTAAAAGTCTTTGTTCATTTGGCCACACTTGGAGAAGCAAATCTTTGATGTCTCCTTATCTTGGCAGTATTGAAACATCTCTAAGACCCCTTTTCATGCTTTTCTCTGAAGAGAAGCAGTGCCCCACAGAAGTTTTGTCTGATGCTTGCCTTCCTTTCCTCTGCTGTTTGGCAAAGGGATTACTTCACCTTTTGTAGCAGCAGTTGCAGATGTTGGTAGATTGAGAGCGTTCTTATTTTTTGGGTCTGAGTGCCCTGAACCTTGCACAGAACATCAAATATTCTGCTGAGCCTTCATCCTTTTATTCCTCTGGAGACAGTCAGCTTCATGATGTCATTCAGATTTGTAGTCAGCAGGACAACAGAAGCCTTGGGTGCTTGTAGACGTTTTGGAATTGGCAAATAGGGCAGGGAATTCTGGGGGGTTTTATTTTCTTGTTTCTCCATCTCTAGTATGGCCTTTATGCCAATTCCCAAATAGGAAATGACTATGAAGGAAACAGCAACTACCTTAATGTCTTCCTTTTCCCAAGAAATGTGAATTTCTAATATATCCCATTTCTTCTTAGCAGGCTGTTATTTCTCAAGGCATTATAGATGCAGTCTAAAACGCAAGGAGGCAAAATCCACGATGGCCTTTCGTGTAAAATTCACCTCAGAAATCTCAGACCTTTTCTTTTCCTTTCTCCATCTGTTGCTTTGTCGAGCACCTTGCAGAAACTCAGTGGCCCAGTGTGAAGAACTCACAGGTCACAAGAAATTGGAAGCAGGAACTCACTGTGCTTCCCCTGGGTGCAATAAAACCAGTGTTTTTAAAAGAAAATTCTATCTGTGGAACTCTTCCAAGGCCAATTCTCTGTGCTTGCATATTTTCCCCATTTCACATGTAATTGTATAGATGACATTTTGTATGCTACATTGAATCACTTCAGGTTTTGGAAGGCCAATTCTGGCAACACGCTTCACATAGCATGAGATGGGAAAGGGTCGGATTGAGGGAGGGAGAGCACAAATGGAGAGGCAGCATTCCATCGTGGTGGATTCCCCTGGTGAGAGGAACTGTCCCAGGCACTGCTGTTAACAAGCAGCCAGGCCAAAAACAGGAGTGAGAATCAAAGAGCAAAAATCTGAGCCAAAGTGCAGCATCAAAAGCCTGCAAGTACAGCTGAGCTGTGCACAGCCATCATCCTGTGTCTGTTCCCATCTAACCAGGGGACAAAAAGTGCATTTCAAAATATTTATTCCATCAAGAAGAGTTTTACAGCAGGGTGTTTCTAAATGCAAAACAACAGGCAAAAATATCTTTCAAAGAGCATTGCGAGAATTCCCATGAAATATCAATTAGATCTATTCTTTATTAATCAGAAATTACCTCCAAGGTAAATGGTCTCGATGAGCAGGATCCACAGATGATTCTGCTCTGCTAAAAGGTATTTTAAAAATAATCATTCCAGTTCAATTATTTTTTCCTGTCAATGAATATTAATGCCTCTCACTGCTCCTGTGTCAAAAGGCAGGCAGAGAGTTGTGTTTGGGCTTGGGCTTCAGATATTTGAAGATGTTTGGGGAAGTCTGACTGCTGTGTGGGCACCAGCCTCAGTACAGCCAGGGAAAAGGCAGCCTGGAATGATAAATGAAGCAGCAAAGCCAAAGCTGGTGTTGTACATTAATCTGAGGATTGATGTGGGCTGTGAAAACCTCTCTGCAGTCCCTTGTGGAGGGCAGAATAACCATTAGGTGGTGGTTTCTGTGGGCAGGACATTTTCTCTGCAGGGCAGTTGTAGTCAAGTAGAGGAACTGGTTTTCTGTGCTGTTGCATTTCCAAGGCATAATGAGCAAAGGGCAGTACAGTTTGGGGAGAAAACTCTGTCCTCTGTTCTTTGCAGATACACACAACTTCCAGCAATAAGTACCAGAGGACGTTTCTTGGCTGTATTTGTTGCAACCGCTGCCAAAGCTTATTGAGCAGTAAGAGACAAAGTCATAGAATCCCAGAACAGTTTGGGTGGGAAGGGACCTTGAATCCAGTTCCAGCCTGGCCTTGGACACTTGCAGGGATGGGACAGCCTCAGCTTTGCTGGGCACCCTGTGCCAGGGCCTCCCCACCCTCACAGGGAAGAATTTTTCTTATAATCTTGTTTTCTTAAAACCTGTTCTTTCAATTTGAAGCTGTTCTCCCTTGTCCTGTCACTCGAGCTCTTGTAAATATTTTGCCCTATCTTTCCTGTAAAGTGCCTTTTAGATCCTCGAAGGGGCAGTTAGGTCACCCCAAAGCTTCTCTTCTCCAGGCTGAGCAATCCCAATTCTCTCAGCCTTTCCTCATAGCAGAGGTGTTTTGTCCCTCTGATCAGCTTGGTGGTCTCCTCTGGGTTCACCCCAACAGCTCCATGTCCCTGTGGCAGACAGGGCTCAGAGGTTCCTGGGAACATCTCAATTTTCCTAATTTGAGATAAATTTCCTAAATTGCTGTGCTTGGCTGTTGGGGATAATTGTGGCAGTCAGGCGTGGAAGGCAGCAGGAACCACCCCAAAGCAGTGTGAGCATTTAGCATTCAGGCCAGCACTCCTTGTTAGTGCCAGGAGGATCCTACCTGGAGCTCAGCACATTAGAGCCTGTTTGCATGGCAAGTGAAACCACTGAATTTTTATCAGCGCCTCATTAACTCAAATGTTCTGTAAAACTCGCTTTTATTGATTGAGTTTAAGGCGTTACGGTTGGGAATTTCACTGAGGCAGGTGAGGCTTTCACTCAGCAGTGGAGGGATGATCAGCAAAGAAAGGAAAAATTAGGAAAGCAAAGAAATGAAGTTACAGTAGAAAGGGAAAATATATTTAAATCTGTTAAAGACATATAAAGATGTCTCTAAGATTAAAATCATAGGTTTCTCTCTTCTGTGATTTTTGACTGGTCATTACAGGCAGTCATTAAATGACTACAGAGCCTTCACTGATTCTCCTTGTGCTTACAGATAGGATTTGAGCCTGTCTTGATTTTCAAAGATAGTATTGTGAGATTTACAATTTTCACGTAAATTTGGTTTGCATTAAAAAAAAATGTTGTGTTAGTGATGATCTGGATAGTGCCAAACTACAGAACAGCTTTGAATCCTCTCTGTCCCCATGGAACCAAGCAGTGTTTGGGTTTTCCCTGTCCCAAATTGCTCAGAATTATAGATTTTGTCCCATTTTCCTGCCTCCCACAGCTGTGCAGCCACATTCCTTATAGAGCTGGGATTGCACTGACCCTCCCATGAGCTTCCAAGCAAATTGTTTTAGTATCCACAGGGAACCAGAACAATTCTTCTGCCAAGGAAGTGTAACCTGGCTGAGTTAGAGGATTAGTGGGAATGTTACCTGTCCTTTAATGTGTCCACTTTGGACTCTGGCCTTGGAAAAGGGGAAAAACTGGATGGGTCTTTGCCTTCATGGACAGAAGGAAAGGATAATCCATGGACAGAAGGGTGGTATGAAAGCAAGAAATGGAATTCCATTCAGCATCTGAGTAGCTTTTCATGCCCCTTTTATATCCTGGAAAATTGCATGTTATCCCAGCCCCCTTTCTCTGCCAGAATTGTGGTTAAGGATTTTTTCCCCAAACAGTATTGGAACTGGTTTTTTGTCTTGGTTGAAAGTTAGGCTTAGACCATAACAATACAAAGTTGTTTCCATTTCAAGCATCGTTCGGTGGAAAGAGAAATAAAAAAATTGGAGTTAATTGGTATAATGTTATCACATGAAATAATTAGGGTAAATGTGCAATCCAATTTCTGCTGTACTGCAGCTCACTCCTCATGTACAGTGATGTATTTATGTGTAATGATGTTATTAAGTTGTTGTGCACACCAAGTGGAAATCGAAGAGTGTTCACATCCTAAATGCATCTACATTTAAAAGTTTAATAGACTGACTGCTTTTAGTTAAAATGCCTAAACATGAGTCATTAAAATATTATAAATTAGTAGCTGGCACTGTAGGTGACAACACTCCATTCCCACACCACATTCACAGTGATCCATCATCACATGGATGTGATTTCCTCACCTACAATTTATCAGAATTCCACTCCCACCATTCTGGTTAAGTTAACTGAGATATTTTAGTTCATATTCAAGGGATTTTAATTGATATATTCAGGGCCACATTTCTTCGTGTAGCAAATATTGACACTTTTCCCATCTGACCGCTTGGGACAGCCAGGGAGGATGAGGAGGAAACAACTCTCAGGGGCTCTTACTGGTACCAGTATCTAGAAATAAAAATAAAAGATAAATGGAGTGTGACACAAAATATTTAAAAGATCTGTAAAACAGCCAAAAATGTTAGAAATCCAGCTTTTTTTCTGAAATAATAATCTATTTACCTATTTGTGTAAAGCATGCATTTCCATATTAGTGGAGCCCTTTAAATTAGGCATGGGGCTTTTTTCTCATTGACTTTTCTCTTTCAGTGTGATAAACATTTATTTCATGAACCTAATTTTCTCTGAAGTTAGTGGCAAATACTTCTGCACAGAAATATATGAAGAAACCATTAGCCTGAAGATCTAAAGAGCCATTAGTTAAAGTACATAGAACTGCACTAATAAATAGATACCAGATCAATCTTTAGTGTAAACCACAAGAACATTCATAGTGTTTCAGAATTAATGGGTTTTTCATTGCTCTGTAAAAAAAGCAATTAATGACCTGACTTTGATCAGTTTGCTATAGATGTAAAATGAACTGGCACTGAATGGAGAGGAGTAAAATCAGAGCTTTTGGTGGTGAGCTCCAAATTCCCAAAGGATGAAAAATGAGCCAAATGTGACATCATGGTCACTCTGAATTTAATGGCAAAACTCACTTTGCATTCAGGGGAGCAGTGTTGGAACAGCTTTGCAGTGTTGGCAAACATGTCATTCCTAAAGCCCTGTTATGAAGATTATATGACAACCTTTTTCAATGACATCTGACACAGGAAAACTAGTTTTGTATGTCTGAGGGGAGAAATTATTGGTTTGCAATATCCATCCTATTTAAGTCTCCTTGGACAGAGCCATTCAAATTTTAGCCCTTACTTCTGTGCTGTGGAACATGCTGATGGTTTTACTAATCTGATTTATACCTCTGGTGCAACAAATCCAGACTAGGAATTATCTGCAGCCAGTCCATGGGATTCCCATTCTTTGTGTGCAGACAGCTGTGGTGGTGGATTTCTAGGCTGGAAACTCTAAAATCCTGAGCACAGCAGCTCTGCTTGGCCTGGTTTTATTTTGGGAGGCTTCATTTTTCCCAAGCATGGATGCTGTAATTAATCCTTAATCTCCCTGATTCTCTGTAAAACCAGGACTTGCACGTGAGCAATAAAAGATATTTATTTGAGCACCACAAGCAGGCAGTTATTTTTTGGAAAAAGGTTCTTGTACACAGCTTTAGTCATTCCTTCAATAATCACTCAGAGGGAGCAAGCCAGAGGAGCCCCTGATTGGCATTGCTCTCCTTTCTCTCATCCTGATGATGCCAGGCCAGTGGGGAGCCTGACCAGCAGGTCAAATATGTATTAGGGGCAAAAATTGACAAAGAATATGCTAGAAAAAGTGATTTTCCAGCTGTGTGCAGCCATTTTCAGCCCCCTGGGTGGATTGTTACTTGTGTGTAATGGAATAGCTGAGAACAGCAGGGCTGGGAAAACAGGATCACGTTCACTGTGGTGGTAAAACACTGCAACGGGATTGAAGAGGGGGAGTTGCCTTCTTGGTTATTTTAGTGCTTTGTTTTGTTTCATTTTGTTTTATTTTTGGCCAGACAAATAAACTGGTGCAGTCTGAGCATTTGTGAGTCTGCCTGATCTCTCTGTGTTCCTTCCCCCGTTAATAATTTGTGAAATCCCCCTGGAGACTCCATCCACGGCCTGAACCAGCATCTCCTTACCTGCAGAGGCAATGAACCCATCACTTAAAAGCAGCCTGTAGAAATTGGGTTTCTTTTCATTCCCTGCAGTTTGCTGCTTCTTTCTGGTGCAGCACAAAGACATGATAAATGAGTAACTTCAGTACACTTCAGGGTGTGTTTCTTGGGCCTTCTCCTGAGGGATTCTGATTTTATGTCCATAAAGTATCTGACATATGCCTCTATAGCTGAACATAAGGCCCCACCGTGCTGTCCCCTGTGAATCCTAATGCTGCTGGGACGTAAAGCAGCTGCTGCAGAAATGGTTTGTTAAGCCTAAGTTTGCCTTTTCCTGTGCAGCTTCACAGAGGGGGCCTGGCCTGACACCAGAGTTTGCTTCCACCTCGAACGTGGATGCCAGGAGGGTCTGAAGCACAACTGCACAGCTTCACCCCAACTCCACCCTTCTCTTCCTGTCAGAGACTTTCCAACTGGCCTGCAGGAACCAGCCTGCCTCTGATGGCCTGCACAGAGCCACGTGAGGAGGGAGGGCTTTACAGATGCCTTCAAAGACAAAATGCACAACTCCTTAGACAACAGTGCAGTTTCAGAGAAAACAACAGTGTTTCACTTTCATTCATCTCAGATAACATTGCTACGCCTTGAAGTATTCCAGAATCTCTTTCAATATGCTATAAACCTTGGAAAGTTTTTACACATGCCAGCTGCCAGCCTTCTTTCCTTTTCTCCTTTTCTCCTTTTCTCCTTTTCTCCTTTTTTCTTTTCTTCCTTTTTTCCTGACAATTTGCCAATTTCTCTTTTTCTTTTATCTTTGTTTTGCTTCTTCGACATTCCTAACTCCCTCCATTTAAGGATGAAGTGGGACCTTCTGTATAGCTGTTGTTTAAGAAGAAGTCTCTGTAGTGGTATAATCTGATATTATTTGAGGTTAGTTATAAAGAAAGACTAACAGAAATGTTCGTGACCAGAAGAGAAGCCAAGTCAGAGGAGTTGCTCCTTGTTAGATGTGTGGAGTATTTTCTTTACTCCCTGCAGGAGAATAGTTGGAATCTATTAGTAAATGGGAGCACATGGGGTGCTCAGGTAAGATGCACCTTGGGTAATTGTTACCTTGTTTGAAATAGGAATAGGTTTTCAAATAACCTGCGAAGAGTAAGGGGTAGAGGCAGGGATTATTGGGGGAAAGATTTTGAGGGAAGTACAGTAAAAAATCCACGTGTGAGAAGGGAGACAGAGAATGAGGGGCAGTGGGTGTTTAGGTGAGAAAACATCTGCACATCACTTACTCTGACATTCTGGCTTGGCTGCAGGGAGCTGCTCTGAGTTGGTTTCACAGGTAATTCACATGCTGCACATGTGGAAAACACAGTAATGTGCTCAGCAAGTGTGAGCAAATGTCTGCCTTACCCAGAGCAAAAGTATTCAATCTAGCTCACTGCTAAATACCCAAAAGGCAAGTATTTCTGCTTCTCATGGTCCACAGTGCACAGACCTAGCAGGGAAGTACCAGTGCTAAAAATTCATAGAGAGAGAAGTATGAGGTCATTTCCCTACAGCTCCCTCAGGCTCCACAGCACTGCCTGTACTTAATGGCACAGGCTGAACTTTGAGATTTGGGCATCTCAGTGAGGCTTTTGGATGCTCTGCCTGATGACAGCTCATGTAATTGTCACTTCACCTGCTTAAGTGTGCTTTGGTGTGACCCACAGAGACATTTGGACAGACTGGGGAGAATCCCAGGGGAGTTGTTCTTCAATTAAATCACTCTACAGAAGAAAAGGGATGAAATTTAGGTATCAGATAATTGGAGTCATGCAATTCAAGTTGCATATTCAGTAGTAATTTTCTCCTGTGAAAAAGAACAGAGCCTTGTTCTGTACCCATTTTCCTTACCTCTTCTCATCCTGTTTCCTCTTGAACAAACAACACCAGAAAAAAAAAGCAAAGTTTGCATCCCTTCATTTAACTGATGAAATGCTGGAATCTGGCCACAGCTACCAAGCTTTCAATGTTGTCTTATATATGTTGCTATAAATTTCAGATAAACTAAGTTAAAAGCCATATAGGACATTCTGCCATGGCTCTGAGAAAAAATGGAATAGTTCTGAAGTAAGACCAGGTATTTCCTCACATATCGGCACACACACACGGGGGAAAAAAAATCTAAAAAGAAACCAAAGTATTGCCCTATATACATTTTTAAGCATATTTATACTTAAATATAGTCCTCTGGAACATGACTGATGATTTTTCATGAGACTCATAATAATGCAAATGATCTTTGTCATGAGCTTAGAGCCCCAGTTTTAGATAAACGCGGCCAATTCAGCAGGAGATACACTGCAGGCAGTTCAGAGTGAAAGCTGGAGGTACATCACATCCCTCCTTCACTCTCAGCTTTTCTCAGGCTTTCAGAGAAGTTCAAGAAACTGAAAAAACTGAAAAACTCCATTTTTAGAGTTGAGCTTCTATTGCATGTTTTTATTTCCCTTCAGACTTGTTGTTTTGACACAGCTATGGCTTTTTCTGTAGCCCTGGGCTACTTTTTAGGTCTTTTCCTCCTAGGTAATATTTTTATTTTTGCTTGTGTGTCATTCACTCCTTGTAAGTGATAGGAAGTTCTGCCAGGGATGATGTTGGCTCCACTCTGAGCTCCAGCCAGCTCCTGACTTGCTCTGCATCACTTTTTGCTTATACCAGTGCAAAAGAGGAAATCTTGCAAATATATTTTGAAAGCTTGAAAGATGTTCTTGGTAACAGCAGAGTCATCGTTAAATGAAAACACTTCTATTTATTGTATGCAAGTGCAGTCGTGTTGTTTGTGGCCTTCGTACCCAATGAGCAAGAAATCCATTGTACTTGTACTTTTAATTTTGCATCTCTGTGAGCAATGTTCTCCCTGGGGGCTTGCAGAGGAAACCTGAAGTGTAATCTTGATTTCAGCTGCAATGCAGAAATACAGCTGCTCCTGGTGACCGTGCACTCGACCTTCACGTCCACACAGGCTTTTATTTGACTTCTGAAGACTCCTTTTGGAGCTTTTTTGGGCTGCTGGCTACAAAATGCAACTTAGAAGGCTTAAGAATATGAAAGAATAATCACTTTCTTTAGAGGAGGGGTTATCCCATCCCCTTCTCAGGAGGTGAGAAAAATCCCTCACTCCCAGAGATGGCTGATATTTGTGTGCCAGCCCTTCCTGTCACAGCAAGCAAACAGCAGTGACATGGGGTATACTGCAGGCACACCTCCTATCCTTGTCTTCAGAACGGCCCAGGAAGTTCAGGA
The DNA here is from genome assembly GCA_013396875.1 of Vireo altiloquus. Lineage (NCBI taxonomy): Eukaryota > Metazoa > Chordata > Aves > Passeriformes > Vireonidae > Vireo > Vireo altiloquus. Next base: position 377,568 of record VZRF01013860.1, on the reverse strand, counting down.
AACAGAAAAATCTTTCCTAAATGTGAAAACTGATAATGCACAAGTCTCACCACAGACCTCTGCAACAGAGGTCAGCCTGCAGCAGCTTCAGGCACCAACCCAGAGCGGTGTTTGTGGACTCCAGCACCTGGGCTGTGCTCCCTGGCTGCTCTGGGAGCCAGGGCCTTGAGAATTAGCACATTTTATGAGTCTGGCTCTCAGGTTCCTGCTCAGTCAGTTTGCCTGGCAGGGCACTTGCAGTGGTGGTTTTGTGTGTGAGCCACATCTGCAGCTGGAGTGGGAAGCAGTTCCTGGACTGTGCGAGCAGAAAATCCCAAAGGAAAAGAACCCTCACGTTTCATCTCGGCACAGTTCATCGCTGAGGTTGGCAGAGCTGTCGTCACACCATCTCCAGCACGAGAGGAAGTGGCTGAGTGGTTTGCCTTCCTTCCATCCCTGGGTTGTGCCTCACCAGGAGGCCTCTCAGGGTGTTTGTGCAGACGTGCTGATCCCACGGCTGTGCTGTCACACTGCTCAATGATGCCCTGATGGGCTCTGCTGTCCTGTGCTCCACTGCTGAGCTACTATCAGTCACCTTCCCTCACCCACGGAGGATAACGGGGGTAGAGCTGTCCCTTGGGAGCAGGGCAATGCTCCTGAGCTAGGGAGGAGGTCATTTCTTAACTTCTTAGGGTAGAGGCTGAAAGAGTTCTTTCTTTCGTGCTTATACATTTCCAATCTTTCTTTATTTTTTCTTTTCTTTTTAACTAGACAATGTAGTCAGTGATGTCATCACTCTTAATTTGTATCTATCAAACCCTGCCATTACTCAACACTTCATTCCTTTTCTTATTTATGAAGTTGAACACTTTAAAACCCCAGAGGATGAGATCAGGCAATTCTTTAGGGGACAGGCAGAATCTGTAATAAATGCAAAATTCCTGTATTTCATCTCTCAATGTAGTTAATTAGCTGTTGATCCAAGGACTTTGGTGGGAGCCTGACTGGGATATGTGAGGACGAAGGCAGCAGGGTGGGGTTGGTGTAGGATGAGTTGATTTTGCATGGATTAAAAATGGGTTTGATATTCGGTGCTCCCTTAAGTTGTGATTGTGCTGCTGCTGTGCACTTAAGCCTGAGCAGAGGCACGTGACCAGTCCCATGGATTTCAGTGGATTGGTTTCTGTGACGAAAGTCAAGTACACACATTTTACTAGGATCCAGAGCTTTATTTAGGATTCTCTTGGAAAAACAAGCAGGCATGCAAAGTGTTAGTAGTCATCTGCTGCAATATTTCCAGCAAAATTTATTTGGGTGCAGAGAGAGTAAATATTTTGCTCACAGTACTATCCAGGCTCAGATGTGCACACACAGCCATCCTGCTGAGTTATGCTTTCAGGGCTGTACACATAAATAATAACAATTCAGCCAAGGTTTCAAAGCTCTTCACAAAGGCAGGGAAGTATTATCTTCATTTAGAGATGGAAAAGACTTTAGATGAGGTGCTCGAGGTCACAAAATAACTGTATTACATTTGAAACCTGAGCTTACTGTCAACCAAAATTGAAATGTAATTGTCTCTGTTCAATTGTAACTTGATTTTCATCTGCAGATTAATGTTCAGATTTAATGGGTAAGGAGGTCAAATCTTTCTAACAGAAACATTCTTAGTCAAATTCACCGTCTTTATCTAAACCTCATTTTTAATCACTTACAATTTATAGCTCCACTAATTGTGACTAATTACACCACTGTGCTGTTAAGGTAACTTGATTTCTTCACAGATTTTTGAAGTTCATGGTTTCCAGCTTTATTGCTGTCAATTGAAGCCCTGCTTGGACAAGGGCAACACTGTGGTGGTGATATCAAATATTCTCCTTCACCAGGAAGCCTCTGGGATCTCAGGAATAGTGTCCTAGGACAGAGTGACACTCTATATAATGCCATGATGTATTTAAAAATGCTGCTTCAAGTATCATTTTTAAATTGTCACCTTTTGATCTCTTGGCATCTCTTGCTTCCTTGGAGCACCATGAACCCACTTGGAGCAGTAGCAAACACAACCATGACTCCAAAGCACACGTGGGGCTGGAAGGGGAATCATTTCATCTGATTACATTAATATTTTATTGGAGGCAGAGGGAAAAATTGGAGACTGATTGCAAACAGCAGACAATCACTGACTGTAGAGAATCCTAGCACTCCACTGGCACTTCAGATGCTTTAAAGAGCAGTTCCAAACCTGCAGGAAAATGATTGAAACATTTTAATTCTGTAATTTAAATTGCATCACTCACTTAACCAGCTATTTTGATTGTGCTTGTGAAAACACTGTGATAGGCTTAGAAAAACCTTAGAAGACTGTAGCAGTGTGTGTTACTAATAGACCTGTATGTTTTCCTTATCATTTTCACTACCAGTAATTTATTTTAAACCAATAAAAATATACCTATTTTGTTTCAACTGTAAAGCCTTTTTAGCTTGACTCAATGAGATTCTTTTCCCAGAGCCACACGACGTAAGAGGTTATTAATGACTTTTTCCTTATTATCCATTCCTCTGAAATGGTTACTTTAATTATGGCATCTTGATTTAATATATGTAAAAGCATTTTGTAACAGAAACCTTCACTATTTATAGAATGACTTTCACTGTTTCCTGAGATGCTGCAGTCAGGTCTTATTAGCAAAGTGCAGCCTAATCCTCCAAGCATCTATCCACAGCTGTTCCCAGGTTTAAAAATGCTGAATAATAAGGACGCTGCAAATGCTCACAGAATTTGGAAGGGATTGCTTTGGGTCGGTGTGATGCCTGTGAAAGTCTCAAGTGAATTGCTGCTTGTACTGAATCAGAGGGATGCACATACCCAAGCACGGCTTGGGTCAGAGGGACAAACCTCTGTGGGAATTCAGTTCAATGTGTGAGTAAAACCAACAGCTGAACCCAAACCCCCAGCCCAAGGGGACAGGTAAAGAGTCACTGATCCCAGCTGGAGTTTGTAGGGCAGAGGTTTGTATTCCAGCTCTCCCAGACCCCACGGAGGTGAAAGGAGCTCTGCCAGGGCTGTGGTGTGTGGGTGACACCCCCAGGCTCCAGCACTGCTTCAGGGCCCTGCTCATGCAGATCCCTGACCTCTTCTGTCTTTCCCTGGAGATCAAAGAATGCCTCAGGATTCAGCCAGAAGTCTGAGCAGACATTTACAGTCCTCAAAATAAATTGCTTTGACTTTCATAAGTAAATCCTTTAGAAAAATTGCTACTCTTGCCTGAATCTGTGATAGTTAAAATATTCTTATTATGGTGAAATTGCACTTTCTATGACTTACAGGCTCTGTGAGAGGGAAATGTCTCCTGTCCACCAGTGTGGGAGGTAAAACTCTAAACACAGATAGAACAGGTATTTTCACTTGTTTATTCTTGGAAAGGAAATCCTTCTAACTTTGTGCTTCCCTCAGCAGGGTTGCTGATAACTTCTACCATACCATGTTGGTGAAATTCTCCATCAGTGTTTCTATCCTCTGTTGCCTAAACTAGCAAGTTTTTAGGTTGTTCATACCCCCTTAAAGAATTTTCAAGTCGTTTGAAGTGTTTTCTATGTTCTCTGTATCAGATCCTGAAAGAATTTCCTAGCAGGCCAGACCTACTAATTGATTTAATTCTTGGACATTTTAAAAGAAATCCTGGCCTCGCTTGCATGAAGAATAAATGTGGCTGAAAATAGGTAATAACTTTACTCAAAAGATGAAAAACGTATTAAAATGCAAAAGTAAGAGATGTTCCTTGCAATACAGGGGTAGGTGATCAAAACTCCAGCAGGAAGTAGAAAATGTCTGCGCTTATTAAAAGATAGAAAGGAATAAGAGTAAAAATGCTTTAGATCAGATTTGAAATTTGATTCCTTCACTAGTGGGTCAAGAACGTAATGAGCTGCAGGAGAAATGCTTTATTGTCATGATGGTATGAATGTGTCCCCCAGCACAAATCTGAAAACCACTACAGTTACTTGCTATGTGTTCTGGTATGTGTAGAAACTACTTCTGTCTGTTACAAAGTTGAGCAGTACTGAACCTAAATCTAAATATTCCCCCCAGGAAATCTGCAGTCATCTTAATCATGTGCTTGAATTCTGCATATGAGACTGTGGAGCCTGGAGATTATTGCTTAGGGACTGGTATGAGTGTAAATGTATTATTAGGATGGATAACTCACACCAGCAGTACAATCAGGGCATCCCAGTTTGCCAGGTTCGGCCTCATCTCCAAAGGCTGAGTTCAGGGTTAGGGAGGCTGCAGTTACAAAGTTCCCTCACGTTCTTGAAGTCTGTTTTAAAACAGCTCTGAACAGTGTGTCAGTGTAAAGCCTGAGATCCTTCCTTATTCTTTCACAAGCTGCCCTCATCTCTTTTGTACATGTTTATCTGTATACAGCAGGAGACAAAAGCATTGCAGCCCCACACAGAGACAGACATGGGATAAACACATGGATAATGTATTTCACAAGTATTCCTTGCTGCTGCTAAAGCTCTGAAGGACAAAACATGAAGAATTATGAAGACCAGCTTTTAAAGTATTATAACTTCTAATAGTTTATTACCTACACAGGATCAGCTTGTTGGCTGTTCCGGTACTTTCTGGGTTGTACTTAAACTTTGGTTTTGTGGCTTTTTACTGGTTTAAGTTTTCCTGCTTGTGTCTCATAGATTAAAAACCTTCTGGCAGTTTTGTGTCGAAGTCATGTGAGTTTGGCAGTTGGAAAAAAACCAACACAAACAAACAAAGAGAAAACAGAAATCATTTGGGGTGAAATTGGATTGGACTCCCTGCTCTCCTGCCTGGGTGAGCTCTTAGCTCTCGGTTGCTCTCGATGGCAGTGTCTGAGGAAGCTCTGAGCTGAGGAGCCTGCACAGGAGGCCACAGAGAATTGTTTTCATGGACACTCAGTTTCATATCCTGTCAGTTTTGTTTATTATTTTAATAGAGCAGGATTTATTCTGTAGTCACAAACTTTGCATAATATTTGCAAGTGTAATATTATTTGAAAGTGGTCCTCCAAAAACTCATCATTGGGGAAGTTAATGGAAGTTGTTCCAGCCAGTGATACTGATACAAAAGTGTGTCTGCACCAAGAATCTGGGAATACATGAGCACAACTGCACTGAGATGAGAATTCTCACTGTGTTTGATGGTCAGGAGTTTGGTCACAAGGGATGTGACACTTCTTGTGAGCTTCATCTTTGTTTTCAGCAAGTCTCTGATCAGGAAATAGAGTTCATAATATATAATTGATGAGATTGTTTGCAGTGTGAGGTAGCAGTAGCAGTGCATCATTTGCAAGTGGTCTATAGATAGAAACGTCTTTGCATGAATTAGTGGTTGAATAAGTAGTGTTTGTTCAAATCAGCTCATGAGGAGTTATCAAAGAAAAACCAGGAGGCCAAATGAATCCATTTAACACCCTATTGCAAGCAGTTCCCCCATCTGTAGTATTTATAACTGCAACTGTGTTGTTGGTATCCTATCACATAAAAGCAATAATACTTTTTTGTGGCATCCATGGTCTTATTTCTAGGAAAATAATCTCCACTATGAGGCTCACAGATGTCTGGAGCTATTTGATTCCATTTCTCTTGGCAGAAGGCGTCTCTGGTTTTTTGTGCAGGAGGAGGGAGGAGCAGGCAGTGCTGGGAATGCAAGTTACTTTCAACATTGCCTCTTTTCTTGTGGTATTGACAAAAACTGTTAGTTGCAGCATGATTCTAACATCCAGTACTGCTCTGATTTATTTATTAAGTCACATCTAATTAGAGAACACAGAAACATTTCATCCTGGTGGAGAAGTTCTCGTGTTGCCTAATGCCATGCAAGGGGCTGGAGCCCTCGTTCTGCCATGGACACGGGTGTTGGGGCATGGAGATGACTGATGTGGCACTGCAGCCATCCTGCTCCTTTCCTCCTGCCAGGAGGTGCCTGGGTATCCCTCCCAGTGCCCAGACAGCCCTGGGGTGTGATGCTGGAATGATTTTTTGCTTTTTGTTTTATACCCCTCTCACACACTCTTTTATAGTTTGATGTATTCTCAGTGCTTTTAGCCCACACACTGTGACTCCCCAAGGCTGATAACTCAGCTCAGCCCCACGGCACCGTTAAACCAGGAGAGCAAACATCCTGGGAGCCCCAGACACCAAGGGCCTCTCCAGAACACATTTTGGAACCTCAGACAGGCCCAGCCAGGGGGAAGGTGCCTCAGAACGAGGAGTTCACTCCAGCCTCTCATTGGGGAATCTTTGATAAATATGTTAATTTTGCAAGGCCTATAATTGTGTGTATTTCAGTGTGACAGTGTGTGCATCCACCTGGACAAAGTGCTGTACCCAAGGATCCTGAAATAAACACCGAGGTAAAAACCCCTTTTTCCCATCAATTGTGTTTTGGTTTTAATTTTAAGACCAGGGAAAGGCAACAGGTGCAGCCCCGCGGGAGCAGGGAGGTGCCTGGGGAAGGTGCACGAGGTCCTGTGGGCTCTGCCGGGAGCAGGCAGAGACAAGAGAAGGGATTCTGGATTCAGTCACCCCAAACGGCTTGTGGAAAGTCAGGAGTTACTGCAAAACTCCCTGGAAGCAAGGCAGCAAAGGCCTGGGGAAGGATGTGGGGGAGGCAGTGGCAGTGGTGAGGCTTTGATGGGCTGCTGAGCTAATCAGCCCATCGGCTGCTGCAAAGGTCATGTCATGGAGTTGACACAAACCTCCTCCTCCAAAGTTCTCTTATTAGAATGCTGTAAAACCCCAGTTCAACCCTGTATTTTTTTACCACATGTACAAGCAGCAGATTCTCTCACAGCACATCCCACAGAACTTTCCCCTGCCTTCTCTGTGGGAACATGGGGTCTTTGTTGGAGTTGACACCATTTGTAAGGACACACCACTGTGTGCTGCCGGAGGGTTCCCACAGCTCAAGCACCCAAAAGGGCTCAGTTCTGCTGGCTCTCACAGCCTCTGGAGCTGGACAGACCCATTAGAACCAGCTATGGGCTCTGGACTCTCCTCAGAGCACGCTGCTCCCAGTGCCCAGTGCTGGCACCCTCCACAGTCCTGTGGGTGACCCTCAGCCAGCACCGACCCTTCTCCCCACCCTGACCCCCAGCAGGGTGATGGTGACCCTGCTGCAGCCTGTGCAGCCTGGAGGTGGCTCTCAGATCATTCTCCTCATGCCCACCTGAGGTCTGGACCTGCTCTGTAGGGAGCCCAAGGCCTGAGAGCAGCAGCTCCCTTAGGACCTGAGCAGGTGCTTTCCTTCCCTTCTGCTCTCTGTCTCTGAGTACAACTGTGCTTGACCTCTCCCATCCACAGGCTGCGTGTCTCTGGGATTTTCCCGGGCCAATACCGCTCTAGAAATCATATTATATGAGATAATAATCTCTGAGATAAGAGATGTTAATAACATATTCTGTGAAACCGATGTTCCATTTCCACTCTGTTTTCAGCAGAAACCAAATACATCCCATTAAACCCAATGAGAACTGTAGCCAGCTGCTTTGACAGGGCACGTTTGAAATACAGCTTATTTTTCCCCTCCTCAAGTACACAGAAGGTTTATTGATAATATTTTCTGTTAGCCTAAAGCATCTTTTTTAGAAACAAGTGTCTCTCTTGTGGCTCTTTATCGGTGTCACTTCAAGCTGAAATGTTTGCAGAGCAGACCAGGAGTGCTTTCTAACCCACTTTGTGTACATTTAAATGTATATATTATGTAGGGCAATAGGGGATCAGACTCAGTGGAGTATCTTCAGAAATAATTGAAAGCAGGACTTGTTCTGGTACTTTGTAAATAGTAGCAATAACTCTTCACATTTCACACACTATTTGAGCTTTTAAAATTCTGCTGTGCCATTCTGTGGCCAGGAGTGAAAAGTGAAATCCTTTCAGATCTGTTGTGATTTAGCAGACAGCTCTAAGGGGTAAGTCTGAGATAAAGAGGAATAATTAACTTTTTCAGAAGTCACTTTCAGCCAGGAGAATTTAAATCTTATTTTTAATCTCTTAAATTGACCATGAACCTTGCATCCATTCTGTTGTATGAAATTATGTGTTATAATATATAAGTAAGCAGAAGTGCACTGTGGACAAAATGAAGTGTGGAAAGTGTTTTGGAGGAGATAGGAGCAAGTAAATGTGAAGTATATGAAAAATCTAATCAATAAGATAACAATTTCAAAATAAAAACATTAGCTCCTAGAGAGTCCAATAAATCACATCAGTTGTGTGGAGCAGCACCATTGGATGAAATTATAGAGTGGTGAGAAGCAGAACATATCAAACACAAATAATCTCTCCCTCTCATTTATTTTGGTTGATACTGAAGGTGCAGGAATTGCTTTCCCTGCCAAGATGGGGGAAAGGAGGAAAGGAGCACATGTAGCAATCGCAGCACAGCACACTCTGAGCCGTGGCACAGGGTGACAAAATGTCACACTCTGCCACGGCAAATGAGCCACTGTCACACCCTTAACCAGCTCTTTTGATCTCTCCTAATGCACAAATTATGGTTGTTGTCACGTCTTATTACTATTATCTTGTGGAAGATTGAAATGTTTTGCTCTCTGATAGCAAATTCCTAATAATTTACCTGCCTGAGACACAAAGAAAGAAATTGGGTAGAATGCCAGTTTTTTCTGGAGTTGTTTAATGTTCCCTCCGTGGTATTTAATACACTTTGCTGCAGGGATGCCTGTTGAAACTTCAATGTATATTTCTCCAGGACAAACTATATGGCCTTGGTTTGATCTAAAGCCCCCATGGCACCAGAGGAACCTGATGGAGGGGACAGATAGTGCAGTTTTTTGTCACTTTGCCAGCACAGATCAACAGGATGGCTGTGATACTTCCAGGCTGTGCTGAGAGGAAAATGAGATATTGGAAGTTGTCCTGCTCAGCCAGTGATAAAGGTAAAGGTGTCATGGCAAAAATGGTGACAGCAGCACAGTGTCTCTCCCTGGAGGATGGGTCATGTGCCATGCCAGCAAAATGAATTTTGCAGCATTTTAACACAAACCAAACACTAACCCCATGCTTGTTTCAATCCTTCAGTCTGTCAAATAAACAGGAAAGATGAAAATGAGAAATCCATAAGGTGGAGCTCGGTTCAGCAGGGTGGCAATTTTTACATGGCTTGAAGGCAGGATGTGGATGCCCACACCTGGGAGTAGTCTGTCTAGGATTATCCAAGTAAAAATGCCTTGGAGGAAGCTGCTTGGTCATGTTTTCCATATATTTGGAGGTGTCAAAAACCAGGCTGCTGGAATTGGCTTTCACACTTAATGATTAATTAATAAGGAGAATCACGGTTAATGTGTAGCGTTGATTATTGTTTACTAGAATAGTGAACTGTTGAGAGGAATCAGAGTTTGGGACAGTTGTCATTGGGTTTGGTTAGTCCCTCGGGTTTTTTTTGTTTATCAATAAAGTTGATAACAGTTATGGATTGAGTTAATAAAGTATGCTAGTGATGGGGAGGGTGGGAATGTTCTGGAAGACCAAGGATGTAATTGAGAGAGGAGTTGGAGTGAGATCTTAGCATGAAGGGATAAACGCGAGAGGATCATTGGATGAAGATGAAGCCTGGAAGATGCCCCAGGACAGCTGGGAACAAGTGAGGAGCCAACAGGAACAACCAACCCAACCTCCAGCCACTCACCTCGAGCTGAAGGGAAGGCCTTAGGGGAGGTGATGGGCAGGGTTTGAGGGGTAGAAAATGTGGTGTCATAACTGTCGGGCTCTGTCTGGCTGCAGACTTGCTGAGCCATGCTCAGCTCTCTGTGCTAGGGCAGACAGCCAAATAAGTCCCCACTCGTTGTATTTGCTTTGTGTAATAAATTCCTAAAAAATTTCAGGCCGTGAGGAGACCTTTCTCACAGAGGAAAATGCTTCATAAGTGGCATGTTTGCTTGGAGCCCTCCAGCAGGCAGGACACAGCCAAGTAAGAGTGTGCAGAGGCTTCTCAGCTCCAGGGGGAAACGTCCATCCTAGGGTAGGGAGTGGAAGGAAAACTACTGGAGGGCTGGGAACAGTGCACAAGATCAGTCAGTGAGGAGTTTTGTCTGGGTGACTTCCTAAAGAGTAGCAGAGTATAAATCACACCGTCCAAAATGAATAGACTCCTCAACCACTTTAGTTTATTAACATCCCTGGCGATTCCCCAGAAGCTGAAGTAAGTTTGGTGAATTCCGTCGTGCTTCTTAAGTGGAGAGAACACTTCCTAAGCAGTTTTATTGTGCTTTTAATGTCTGAACCTGAGACTATTAGGGCTGCAAAATGATTTATAAGGATGTGCTAAACTGGAGTAATTTCAGTCATTTTATTAAGCCTTTTGTGGATGAAATGGAGATTGCTGGGGCTGTGTTTTCTTTGAACGCTCTCCCCGTGCCTGTGCAGAACATGTGTGCTGCTCCTCGAGAAGTGGGGATGCCAAAGTGCATTTCTAACTTCTTAGTGATCATTTGTGTTACAGCAGTGTCTCCCAAAACACTGAGAAACTTTTCCATGGTTTTAATGTGTGTTATTTCTCATAGTGAAATGATCCATCAGTAACTTGCAGTGATTAAGTTACTGTTCCTAAAGAACAGTGGTCTCACTTTATTCCCTGTCCATATTTTCCCTCCTGTGGCTCCCAAAGATTGTTTCCTTTGAGGTGATGTTTGCTTGAGCTCATGTGATTTTATTTGGATATTTCTCTCTGTAATTACCTGTAGGACACTTATTTTGGACAAGATTTTTACATACAGAAATGTTAATATCTAAGTGTGGTTTCCCTTTGAAATTCAGTTGAGGCTTTTTAGTTGTATTTTTCACAGTGTGCCAGGAAGACACACGTTTAGGAACATGCAGTTCTCTGGTTCTGCAGGATCTACCTATTATTTTTATTATTCATTGACTGAATTACAGGTTCTTTGAGGAAAGACATATTTTGAGCAGTTCCTTACTGAGTTTGGGTCACCATGTGTGAGGTGCTCGGATACAGAGAGCAGGCACTGTACTGAGAGCAGGATGTGGAGAAATGCTCAGGTCAAACATTCATTGATTCCCTTTAACGTAAGAACCTGGTAATGCTCAACACTGAGGACAAAACAGGCACTCTGAATTTAGCACAACATCTTCCATTAATCCTGAATTCTCAAATGCTATCACCAGGATAATTTACCAAGCACGAGGGATAATGTACAGACTTTTTCACTTACCTTTGAAACTGGGAAAAGCCAATTCTCTTCCTCTGCTTTTCCCAGTTTTGTAAATGCTCCTCAGTGTTCGGTTATAATTGTACACAAAATCAAAGCATCCTCCAGATCCACACCTTAGAAACCAAAGAAATCTAAAAATCACTCAACCTGGGATGGAAGACCCTAAAAAGAAGTAAAAGATAGTGCTACATATTCCTGAGGTTTTACAGAAATGAATAGCAGAGTGCTGAAAAGTGTATTTGAGTTTAAAATGCCCATGTTCAATTATCTCTTTTCAAAAATTCACAGGACAGCACAACAGCTTTTTGGGAGCACAGGGCAAGGGAGAAGATGTTCTGTCTCTGAGGCCATCCCTGGTTGCTTTTCAGTGGCTGTGAACAGATGCTGCACAGGTAGGGTTCATCAGACAAACGTTTTTAGAGCTCTGTCAAGTCCATGATAGCTAAAAAAAATTGATAAGGTTGGGGTTTTTTCCTTCTCTCTCTTTCTCTTTGAGGAATGCATGTTAAATTTTATTTCTTGTTTAAAAACTATCATCACTATGAAGAGTTTCACTTCACCGTAGAGTTTTGGACCATATGGGAGGTGGTTCCAGGAATGGAGGGTTGTCTGGGTTTAGGGGCAAAAAAAAGCAATTCCCAGCAAACTGTTGAAATTTATTAGAGTTTTTGTTATAACAAGGCCATCAGCTGCTGCTCTGGGTGCCATGGAAACAGGCATTGCTGCAAACAGGGGAGGCTGCTTCCAATCCATTCCTATTTCAGAAAAAAGAAAAGAAAGAAAATAGGGTTTTGTGGGATGAGCCAGTTAAAGGACTCTGCCCATGTCTGCCACGTGGCCCTGGCAGAGGGACTGACAGACACCTCTGACTGCTCCAGGCCCATGGAACAGAACTGGAGCAGCTCTCCACGATCCCTAATCAAAAGGAAATGGGCAAATAGGGATGTGGCTGGTGAGCAGCCCAGCCAGAGTGGAACGTGAAGGGATTTCCTTTCTAGTTCTCTTTTTGGCCCATGATGCAGCTTGAACTGCAGGTCAGGCTTCCTGGAGCTAATCTGGGCCCAAACCAGTCAACTCCTAATGATCTTCCATAGGAGAGAAGGAAGAGGCAGGACAGCACTGACATCACCCTGAACTCCTGCGTTTCTTTGTGTACTCAGCCCAAATTTTACATCATTTGGCATGTTACAGTGCAACCCCCTCTCCATATTCTTAGTAAAATATCATAACAAGCACTTTCTCACTCCAAAAATAATGAGCACGGTGGTTTTCCCATTAGAAGGGCAGTGAGTGCCTTGTGCAGCAGCAGCATTCAGAGAGCATCTCTTGGGATTGTTGTCATAGAGATGCCAGGATTGCTGCACTAAATGTATAAGAATCCACGCAACAATTTCTGTGCTAAGTTTTATAGCTCTAATATATCAGCTGGAGATTTCCATCTGAAGTTGCCTCAGCTTTCCTTGCTGGGTAGGAGGTGGGGTTTTCCCTCAAAACTCAGAGAATGAAATTAGAGAGATGAATGTGAGATTTTTTTTAAGACCTGACATGTTAACAGTCATCTTAAAATATTGTGCAGTTGATACTAATCACATCTTTCTATAAGATTCATGAAAAATCCAGATTTCTCTCTGAACTGCACATGTATTTCTTGTTCTTCGTGTTATTCGGTAATACAGTCATTTATTATGCTTAAGCTGCTGTTTTCCAATTTCTTTACATTTAACTCATATTGGTTTTGTGCTTGTGTGAAGATGAAGCCAAGGAGACAATGTAGAAAAACACATCCTTGCGCTCCATGCTTTATCCATTTATTTCTATTTTCTGTGATTTTTCAAGGTATACTGGAAAATAATTTAAATAAATCGGCACATAGAGCTGTATTACAAACCTTGAAGAAAACCTAAATAACTTTGGCAGGTTATAGAAGAAATATTTTTAAAACTATTAACTGTCTGTCAAGTTGCCCACTGCAGAGCCATCAGCTCATTAGCTGCTTTCTGGCCCAGTGGAAATCAATTGCACAGAAAACCTTGAAAGCAAATCATTGGATGGAACATGGAAAACTTGATCTTTTTTAGGATATGGAGAAAGTTTCTGGAGAACAATAGCATTTATTTACTGATAACTGCCACGGTTGGCTGTTTAATTACGTGTTGGCCCTGCCAAGTGTCGATGTTTGTAGGGATGAAGATGGAGGTTAACTGTGCTCTGTGGGAGACTGGCTCTGCTTTGGGTTTCTCTCAAATCTGATGCTGCCTCATCCAAACAATCACAGAAGCAACCTGCCAGAATTGGCATAAAGATGTGCTTGGTGAAATCCCCCTGGGGCGAAGGAAAAGCTGTGATCACTTTTGTCTGTCTGCAAACGCTAAAGAGGGATAAGAGAACCCCCTGGGGCAAGAATCTGCTGGCTGTCATCTCCAGCTGGGCAGGAATTGGGCATTTATTCTGAGTTCCATCAACTGTCACATAGCACAGAGGGACAGACAGGCTCTCATCAGCCTTGGCTGGGAGGTAGCAGAGTCCACCACAAGATTTGTTTGTCCCAGGACAGGAACCCTAAAACTGCTGTCACACCAAAGCCAGTCCCAGCCCCTTGGTGGGTGCAGAGCCACAGTGGGAGCTGTGGCTGCAGCCCAGTACCCCTGGGCTATCCCTGGGCTTTCCCCACCCCCTGGATCACTGTACCACTGAAAAACCAATAAATCACGAGCTGTTGCAGCTTGCAGAGCTCTCTGCTGCCTGACACAACCCGTTTGTATCCGTTTTAAATGCAGGGTTGCGCGTGGCAGTGCAGGCAGTAGATGAGGGGAGGCTCAGAAAGCCAAGGACTCTGGTGTCTTGTGAACACCACGACCAAACCCAGTGGGCTTAATGCTGCTTATTCAGGGTGGGAAGGAGCAGGGACAGGGCACCTGTGGAAACAAACTGGGGAGCACCTGAATATCATCACTACACATCCCTTCCTGTTAGAAAGGGGCAGCCCCTTCAGTTGAATTTCATCTGCCATATTATGTGAATATGACATTTAGAAACTCTGGGTTTAGGAGATGGATTTTGCTGCAAGCAGTTCAAAGGAAATATTTCCTTTGCTCTTTCTTGTCTCTCTCTTTTCACTGGCAGGGACAGGGATCATGGTAATGGGATGGCCAGGAGGGAGGAGCACAGAGTCCATCATTTGATCCTACAGCAGCTGGGATGGAAGGGCTTGGGTTGTGTTCCCCATTCCCGCAGCTCTTCTGGGCTAATACAAAATGCATAACTAAACTCTGTCAATTATTTGAAAAGTAAAATAGCAATTAGAGGGGAGAAAAAAGAAGGATGAGAAGCCTTTGGCATGTTATCACTCTTCCTGCTGGGAGACGATTAAGCAGAGCGAGCGGCAGCTGTGGGGAGCCAGCAGCCATCCTTCAGCATGGGATCATTGTCACTCACTGCAGATGCCATCCCCTTCCTCGGCTGGGATCTTCCATTTATTTCAATTACTGGACAGTTGAGCTGAGGCAATATTTGCTTGTTCCTTTGTTTTTACAACTCTCCTGTACCTAAACTTTCTGGTACTTGTCTCATCATTAATATTTCTCACCACCGTGGGTCTTCTCCACCAACGAAGGTCGTTCCCTATCAGCTCAGACACCTAGAGAGGCATCATCCATCTTTCCAGGACACTGTGAGGTGTACTCAGCCATACCTGTCTGTCTGACTCCTGTTTGTCTTGCCATCTGTCTTGTTCCCGTGTGTAACATCTAATTAACACCCGTGGTAATTAATAATGCTGCGGGGTCTTTTCTATTGCCTCTTATTGGTGTCAGCAGGAATAAATCAGCACATTGAACACAAAGGAAACTCTGGTATTCAATGATGGAGAACATAAAAAATGTGCTTACGGATTTTAAATATTCATAAAACAGAAGGCAAGGACCATAATTTTTAATAGAAGATTTTGTATAGTGAATAAAACTACATTTTCCTACTTCTTTGTAGAGTACGAACAGCGTTGTGTAGCTGAGGTCTCTGCACACACAGAAGGCAGCTCAGTGGTCAGTTCATGGCAGCTGCCTTGGAGAAATAGTTGATTTGTATTGTTTTTAAGTTTAATTATTTGCAGGTTTTGACAGTGCTGTTTGGCCTTTTGAAATTGTCAATTTGAAATGTATTGGTCCGTAAAAAATTGCAGACTAAGGTTGAATGCACTTATTCTCCATGGATAATCTTGGAGCAAAACATTTGGCCATCGATGTCATAGAACATGGTTTCTGCCACCAACTCCTTGGATGACCACAAATAGGAGCGTTCCTGGCTTAAAAGTCAGACTGATTTCTGCTTTCTTGCAAAATAATTCATTTTTGTGATTAAACAGACCTTTGCTTTTAGCTCCCCCAGACATGTAGGGGAGCAGTGCCCCAGTGGCACCAAAATCCCTGCCTTGTGTGTGTAACATCCAGGGAAGTGGAGTGTTGATATGAGCTGCCCCAGAAGCAGACAGAACTGGAATTCTCAGTTCTGCTGGAGCAGGAATTCCCATCCCCAGCTGTTTCCCTGAGCTCAGTCCCACCCACACACACATTGTTTTGTTATTCCACACACATTTGAGCCAGCAGCAATAAGCACTTTACCCACTCACATCTAAGAGATAACTCAGGAATGGTTGCCTAAACCCTGTTATTTTGTCTAGGATGCTTTAACACAACTTCAGGAAAACCTTCACTAGTGCTGTGGAGCTTTCTGGGAGAATACCACAGAATGATTCCCAGTTTTTAGTCCTCCAAAAGCTGAAGATATTTTATTAATTTAATTCCTCTTCTGCTTACATTGTCATGCAGGATCAGGTTTCCCATTGTTGAGGGATATTTCTTTTCAGCTTAGGTCATTTTTTTTAGAGGAAAAAAAGTCTTTCTCATGCTGGGAGCTGTTTTATAAAAGAAAAATTACCTTTTCTTTTCACCATTCTTTTTACCTCTTCTTTTCACCATCAACTTTTCCAACTCCTTCGCAAAGATGAATTAAATCTGAATCTGTCTCAATTACTTGGGGATTGTATTTCATTGTAACTAATCATGGGGAGCACCTGAAGTAGATTATTTGTAGGGACTGGCATTTGTAGGGACTGGCAGTGTGACTTCAGAGCTCAGCTCTAGGTTCTGAACTTGAGAGAAAAATGGAAATCATTTTTTGTTTGCTGCCCTGTGTTGCTTTGAATGCAAAATCTTAACAGGGCAAGAGGCAGTGGATATAAATTGATTTTCAGGGAATTCCAGTTGTTGATCATTGGGGGTTTTTTTGGCTGTTGGGCTTTTTTCCTGTCCAACTGGACACAGTCCTAAGCAACCTGTTCTGCCTGTGCTCTGAGAGATGCTTGGACTGTAGGATCACCAAAGATCTTCCTACCTCAGCTTTTCCATATGTCTGTGAATTACCATCAGGAGGAAGGTACAGACTTGCAAATGTCTGAACTCTCTGTTTACCACGTGTCCCCTGCACCCACCTGGCCTGATTAGCCAAAAATTATGAAAAGCAAGGGAGTAGTGGGGGAAATGTTCCCAAAATTTCCATTTTCTTTCTGCCCTGATGGAGTTCAATGTTATTTAAATGTCACCAAAAATAATATGTGGAATGTGATAAATGAGATGCTCATTTCAATGAGCTTACACACCCAAAAACAAATGCTGTCCATGCATTTCTTAAAAGTGATTTCAGAGAATTGTATTGCTCTTCCTCAGAATTTACAATTAAATAAGTGCAGAAAAAGTAGGTAAATCAAAAAGGCAGTGATTGGGACATAGCATGACATTTACTTTTTGCATTTCATGCCTGACTGTTATGTTTTTATTCCATACTCTTTTGTCATATTTAAATGTTTAAGGTAGTTTTAATCCTGGCTGCAGCTTCTTGATGATTCCCCTCTAGTTCTTTTTTGTAATGTTTTGCACACATTCCTTTTCCCCACCTTTACCAAACCCCATTCAAACCTCTTACTGCAGCTTTTTCCTCGTGCCTTTCCAAACTTTCTTGGCTGCTACATTGCCACCCAGAGAAAGGGAAAATTCATGGTTCAGGGGAAAATTCAATTGTTGTATATACTGGTAGGTCACTTGTCCCAGAATTACTTCAATAATTAGCAGTGATTTATTTATTTTTAGAAGAAAAATGCTCTCCCGTTTTGTTTAAGTCATATGAAAGCAAAAGGAAAGATAAAATAGAAAGAGAAGGCAGCACTTCTCTTTGCTGATGATGCATTTGATGGATGTCTCTCTGAGGACCTGATTGAACTCGGTGTTATACCCCCCAAATGAAGATAAATCATTGGTGAAGGGTTTGTGGAGTGCATGCCCAAAATCAATTATGCTCACATGGAGATCTATTAATCTATTTCTTCCTGTTCAGGCTACCCAGCCTCTTTTAAATGGCTTTTTATCATTCCAAACACAGGTTACCTTTTTTAAGTGGTGGTACAGTTCTGGTGGCTTGCATTAAAATCAGAGTTGAGCCTCATACGTGAGGAGCCCTTTCACCCCTTCCCTAAGCTCAGCCCAATTACCTGAACTCAGTTTCATCCCATTTCTCCCAACAAAATCTCGGAGTCAAGGGGACTCTGACCCTTTCTGCAGAGGTTTGGTGGGGTTTGTCACCTTTCTGTTGGTAACAGAGCAGCCTGGCAAAGATTCCTGTATGAAAAAAAACCCAAGTTATGCATATATAGGAATGTACAGTTGAAAACGCTGCAATGAAAAAGAAATATCCAGGAAATTGTCTCTGTTGAATGGCATTTCAGGGAAATCCAGTGGAGTTCAGAGCCAGAATGTATCAGATGCTCTCTCTGTTCCCAGGGAAAGACAATCTGAATATGAAGGAGACAGAGCAAGCATTGAAGGGAAGCTAAATAACATTTGGGAATTTGAAATTTTGTCAGGTTTTAAATCGTGAGGTCACCTTGTGTTTCTCAACCAGAGACATGGTGAGCAGCTAATTTCGTCTGGTATTTCATCATGTTAACAGTGTAAAAGGTTGTTGATCAGGCAGGTAGGCAAAGCATTCTGAATGAATCCCAAATCCTAGCACAGATCATTTCATTCTGTCAGTGAATGACTGGCATCAGAATGACCCACTAGTTCTGTCTCCAGACTGAAATATTGGCAGCTGACAGGAAGAAATCCTGCCAGTGAATTCCAGCACGGGATGGAAGCACTGGTTGGATTTGATGATCCTAAGGGCCTTTTCCAACCTAAATTATTCTAAATGATTCTATGCAATGAGTGGTGTCCATGCACTGTTTTTATGAGGCTGAAAGCATTGCCATGATTTGGTGTAGTGAACAGTAGCACTCTGATGACACAAAAAGCAGTGTTTTGGGTGATTTTTGTGGCTGTATGTAAGTTCAAGGAGCTGTGCACTAAAGCCCCTAAATCCCACACGAACATACTGCCTGGGAGAATCCTCTGAAAGACAGGAGGCACTCAGGCATCTTTGCACTTAAGATTCCATGTTTTGCTCCAGGGCTGGATTTCCAACTTGTAGCTGGAAGAACAGTTCTTCAGGGACAGAATTCTCTGTCTTTAAAAGCAGTGTCTGTGTAAAGCAGCCCCAAGGATGGAGAAAAAACACCTGAATTTTAAAGGTGGTGCTTTGCTTTGGAGCTCTGAAGGTGGGCTTTCACTCAGACATGCTCACAGACATCTGTCTGAGACTTCTGGGGTTGTCCAATGAAGTGTTTGAAATGCAGTTTTTTTCCTTTAGTACCTCTCTAGAGAATATCTAAAACAGCTAAGGGGAAGCAGCATGGAGAGTGCATCCAGCCCTGTGGCACTCCTGAGCTGTGGCCCTTCGGAATTCTGCTGGTGTTTATTGTGGAGTTGTATTTGTAAAAGGAGGGACCCTCACAGATCCCTCTCCTCTGCTGAAGTGAATTAACATCCTGCCATAGACCCTTACCAATTATCTCAGCCCTGGGCTTGGGTGCAGAGTTCCTGTCAATAAAGCCTGATAAACAAATGCAGTGCTTTGGGTGTTTAGAAACTGCATCAGTTTCGTGGCTGTGAATTTCATTGACTTTCTAAGCAGAATTGGACTTTTGCTGGTAATTCATTCAAAGCAAGTAGCCAGTGTATAAATCCTTCGTTCTGTGGTAAAGCCCCTGCATGCAAAATTAAACTGGATGAGTTCTGGAAGCCTGTGGGTGTTTTGGGTGAGTTTATGGCTTTTATACTCAGCCTTTTGTCTGATGGAATTAATAAATGTTTGGGATTGTTGCAGCTGCAGTCAACTGCTGTAACATATTGATTAGCGGTATATTGACAAAAATTGGTCTCTTCGTTAACAAGAAACAACACAGTGATTGATAGGTTACAGAAGTTAACAAAATGTGCAGACAGATGTTTGGGGCAGTGACACATCCCACACAGTAAATAATGATGGAAATTGGAGCAGAATTCTCCAGCTCAGCCTGGATTACCTGGCAGAAAGTGATCCTAGGCTTTTAGGTAAGGAATAGCTTCTTTACATTCTGTTCTTCTTGTTGTTGTTGTGATTACTGCTATTATTGCTATTATTTTTATCTCTTGAGTGTATTTTCTAGCCCAGAACCATCAGGGCTACAAAAGGGGTTTTCTCAGATTGTACCATCAAGGATTTCAGATTCTGGTTTGGCAGAGCAAGCACTGAAACTGCCCCCAGCTCTCTCGTATGGTTCAAGTCAAAACCATGTTTGACATCGTTTCAGCATGACGTGAGAAGGAAATCTGTTTTAAATCTAGGGAGATGACTTCAGAATACATTCCATAAGCTTCATTTAGTGTAAGGATTTTTTTTTTCCACGTGAGTCAACACAGGAAAGGGATATCAGAGAGGCTATTCTTCATGCCTCTTTCAATCTGTCAGATAAAATTACAAAGGTGGCTGTTGTTGTTGTTGTTAGATTTCTAGTTTGTTTTCTCAATTTATGGATGACACTGATAAAAAAAACCCTCTTTACAAATGTAAGAATTGAGCCGAACTATCAAACTTGTCCAACTCCACTCTTTTTTTTTTTTTTTTTACTTAGTGTAGGAAGAAAGAGGCAGAGAACCAACAGAAAGGAGTTGAAGCTTATGCGAGAAGGAGAAATAAAGGAACACCTTTTTTTTTTTCTGAAACCTGGCTTCAGAGAAGCATTTACTTTCTTAGCACTGCATAGGTCTGAAAAGATCTATTCATAGTAAATTCTGGCCCAAGAAAACGATTTTTTAGCATATTTGGCTTTTAAGGCCTATTTTTCATTTTCCTTTTGTTCTGTGGCAATACATATATCCAAACCTTTGCACAGAAGCTTCTCTATTCCCTCCTTTACGGGTAAGGCACTGAGCAGACTTTTTCCCAAGACAGAATTCAAAATGTTACAATACAGCCTTCAATAATGACACTTGGTTTCACATTTCCAGGACCCTGTACAATTTTTGCTTTAACTGAGCAATGTTTTCATGTGGCTTTTCCCCTAAATCACTGTGAATGTGGCAACCACAAGACTGCACGTGAGTGAGGGCAGAGAAAACCAGTCCGAGGTGGCTCAGTGAAGAGTTTAAAGTGAAGCTTTCTTTTTCTGAGACCTACTGAAGGACTGAAAATCCTCTCACTGACTTAAGGAGAGTATATCAAGGTTTAAAGACTGGACAGTGAAGCATTTTCAAAGTAAGGATGGGAAATATTGTCTGTACACTGAAGGAGCCTCCTGTATTGAAAGATGAAAGGGAGACAACCATGCAGACAATGGGTTTGCAACAGGAGGAACCACCAAAGCCTGCAGAGTTTATTTTGTATGGCTTTCTACTAGAAATGACATCAAATGCAATGAACACAGCCCTCACACATGCATACACCTTGCAAACTCATAGCACCTGTGGCGTTGGCTAGGTATGAATTTAATAAACCTACACTTAGTTGCTTCATGTGGCCACAGTCCTGCCCAGTCCATCTACGTACAAAGAAAACAAAAACCCTCAGAGCATTTCATTGATCTCTTCCCCATTTCTGTTGAATCATTTCTGTCAGCTTACATGGTGACTGTTCTCAGACATGGGCATTTGCTTCCTTTTATTCATTGCAGGAGTGTTTAAATGTCTGATCAGCCCTGAGTGTGTGGCCAGGAGAACAGAGGGGCCTTTGGGGCATCTCCTCTTTCAGGACTCACTGATTTTGCAGGTCCCTTCATCAGCATGTGGTTCAGCTACAGACAAGGGGATTTGTCCTGTGTGTGCTGAGCTCGGTCAATCTTTTGTCTGGACTGATGTGATTTTCAAGTTATACTTGAAAAAAACCTCCCTTGTGTCAAAGGGATGCAGCACTGGGTAGGTTGTTAGAGTTAATTTTAGTCAAAGTGGAAATTGGGAGTAAAGCAAGCACCTCTTCTGACTTTTGGTACAAGGATCATACTGTGGAAAACAGAATATTATCTCTCTCATTGTCAAAGGAAACAAATTACATACCCTGGATTAAACACAATTTATGGAGGTGATACAAAGACGTTACAAAACTGCAGGGTAGGAACAGGTGAACAGAATCAAGGAGTTGATTGCAGCACATGCAATCCAGTAACTCCCCTCAGCTGTGGTGGAGCCCCCAGAGCGCTGAAGAGTCACCACCTGCAGCTGGCTCTGCTCCGTGGCTGGGCGGCATTGTCCTCCAGCAGCCAAACGGGGCGGTTCTGCTCCTTTTGTGGGGTATTCCTGCTTCTGGATCCCACACGGCTGTGGGGCGTCCATGCCCCCGGGCTCCCTCACGGCTGAGGGGCGTTCCTGCCCCCCCGTGGGTCCCTCAGGGCCGTGGGGCGTTCCTGCCCCCGGGTCCCTCACGGCTGTGGGGTGTTCCTGCCGCTTGATTCCACATCGCTGAGGATGGCCGCCGCTTCTCTGTGAGGGCGGGAGCCAGGTAAGGGCCTGAGGGCTGAGCCATCTTTGTGTGGGGCCTGGTTTGGGCGGGAGAAGGGAGCTGTTACTCTGACATGAGAAATTTGTGGGTTTTGTGAATTCGAGGGCTGTGTATGCTCATGCCTTGTGAGGTTTATGGAGTTTAATTTAATACTCTGGGGTTTTGTGTTTGAGGGTTTTTTTACTTTTGCTTCTTGTTACCGGGTTTGAGCTGTTAAAATATTTAAATTAGGAACAATGTGTATGAAAAACTTGCTTTCTTGTGCAATACCTCTGAAAAATAAGGTCCTTATGTAAGGTGGCACTGTTTGTTTGGGAGTTTTGGGGATTTTTTTCCCAAACGCTGGTAATGGAGGACTGAGGGGAAGAGGTGTTTGCTGTGTGAGGGAGAAAAGGTCTCTCTTGCCTAAGTGAGTGAGGGTGGAAAGGTTGTGGTTTAAAACAAAGCCGTCCTTACTGGTTTTGGGTCTCATCTGAAGGGGTTTTTCTGCATGGTAACCACAAACGCAATTTGCAGTGGCTTATCTTGCTATAAGAAATAAAAATGAACCGTTCATGCCTTGTATCTTCTGCTCTGCAAAAGTGCTTGGCAGTGGCAGCTGCGGCTAACGAGCTCAGCTGGGAATGATGGTGGGGATAGGCCCTTAGAGGAAGGGTTTGAATTGTGTTAATGGCATTTTTGCCATGTGTATTAAATATTCCTAAAACATTTATCATGTTTAAGTGTAAATAGCAAGTGAAAATATGCAAGAGCGTGTTAATATTTTCTTCCCCTGTTACGTCTTGCTTATGAAATGGACCATTACTGGCCTCTGTTTGCATTCATTTTTAACATGAAAATCATTTCACTAGTTGGAGAATTAATAATACCTTTTGTAAAGCTGTTTAGATGAACAGAACATGTGTTTAAGGGCTTGTGGGGATCCAAGTTGGAGCAGCTAAAGCTTTGGTATAGAAGCAGTGCTAATGTGGTTTTGTATTAAAGGCCCGTTTTAAGATACCTACCAAAAATAATATGCTACAAAAGGAAATGAGTAGGTGCATGACTAGGTACCATATAAGTTTTTAAACCTGTAAAATGGGTTTTTCTAATAATAAATTGAGGTTTCTTTATTAAAAAACAATCTCTTACCCCAGTATTATTCGTCCTTAACACTTGAAGCTCCTCCTATGTTTCAGAACTTGCAAATCTGAGCTACTTCACCTTTAAAAAGTAAACTTAAAAAAAAAGCATCAGAGATGTTAAAATATACTCCTAGTACCTTTTAGTAGCTTAAGGTCTGTGCTGCTGGTTTTTTTGTCTCCTTTTGTTTCTGTTGAGAGTTATTGTAGAGGTTCTTTTTTGTCATTTTTCTTCACATCTACTGTCTTTTTGTATTCCCTGGAGGAAAAGCCAAATGCCAAGCTGATACATAATTACAAATACACCTCGAAGTATTCCATTAAGACTGTATTTCATTAAAAAGAAATCTCAGAATCCCAAAGCTATCACAGCTAATGATGTTTGACGCCTGCTGATTGAAATTATGACTAACAGAATAATAGCTGTTACATGTGCTTACTTAGCTTGTCATCTCACAGAATCGTGCCTGAGATGCATTGAACTCTGACCACAGAGATTCAGTTCCTTGGAGACCAACTTTCTATGATAGTCTCATGATATTTTGGAGAAAAAAAATATTTGGAACAACAGTCTTTTAAGATTAATTGCCCTGTATCTAACTATTGATTACTAGTAGGTTGAGAAAATATTTTCATTTTTGTCTTGATGACCTCTTACAGCAGTGAACCAGGGTGAGCTCCCAGGGACCCACCACTGCATAGGCACCTCTTAGAGGGATAAAAGAACATTTTAAATGGATGGTGGAAATGGCTGGAAGTGGGGGTTGCTGAAGAGTAATTCCAAAGTCTGGGTTTATTCTGTTTGGCAGGCAGCAAGAAACAGTCAAAATGGACAATGCAAAGCACTGAAGGTCAGAGGAGAGCATTTTGCTATATCAGCATCCTTTGATACTTTAATGAGCATTTTTGGATTATTCATCCAATTATATAATACCTTAAACTGATTTTACTTGCAAATATATTGCCCATTCCCAAGTCAAATGTGCCAGAGGATGCTGCAGTTTTTCATTTCCACAATATTTCATGACTTTTAGTGAAGCCATTATAATAGTGGCCTTTACTTTTTACAATAAATCGCAGGCATCAATTATATACTTAGAAATATGAGACGTTATTTGTGACTTTGGAGATGATAATATAGACATTTTTTTCCCCCCAAAAAAAGAACTTTTTGTGCAGTTATGAGTAGTGACTTTCTGGGACTGAGTTAATGAAGTCCTTGAATTTGTGCTGGGTCAGAATCTGCTCTGGTGTTGCCCATTTCTTACACAAGAGATTTTGAAGGTGTACAAGAGGCTTTGCTTCCATACCCCTGACTTTGCTGGAAGCGAAGCCCAGCATTTCCCAAAAGGAAACTGGATTGTCAGATCATCCGAATTTCCACTGCTGCCCCCACCCCAGCCTGGAGGGCTTAAATTGCTTCACACAATGTAAAATGCTGCTCTGCAGGGCTTGGGTTTTGAGCACCCCCCTCAGCAATTACAGAGCCTCTGGCACTTGGTCTGGGAATATGCCTGTGTGAAGGGAGGATGAAATGTGCTGCTTTTAGCTGGTGTTGATGGTGCTCTGTTTTAACTGTGCCTGGAAGCTGAAGTTTGGCCATCTCCAGGCTCTTCCTCACCAATTAATTCTGGGCTATTATCCTCTTTGGTACTTTTTTCTTTCTTTCTCATTTCAATTCCAAACTAATGACCTTGGCTAGCATTCTTTCCCAGGTTAGAAAAATCTTAACCAGCCTGATGCTATAGTTGTGTTAATTGTGAGCAGCAGCTTTGTGCCCAGCCAGTGAGAGGGTTGTACTGAAACCTTCTACCTGCAGCCCAAAACAAGTCAGTGATTAAAAGGCAGCATCCTTGGAATTAGCCTTTGTGCTCCCTGGAATTGCTGTTCCCATGGTATATGCTGAGATGCAGGCCAGGCCCTTCAGCATCAATCACACCAGTGACTCCAGACACGGATTTGCAAAAAAAGTGATTTGCATAGTCTTTCTTTCTGAAGCCATTACTACCGTGTAGGCTTTCTCTGATGGAAGGCCAGCAGTTCTGCTTCCCCTCAGAAATTATTATCAGATGGAAAGAATAAATCATAAGAGAAATTCTTGCATCAAAGCTGCTGCAGGCAGCTGTTGTGGGAATTTCAGGGAATATCTGCTTCCGTGGCCTGGCTGCAAAAGCTGCTGGAGCCAAATGCAGTGGCAGTTGGGAAAGACAAGTACAGAATCATTAGCTCAGATTTTCAGCTGTTTGGCTGGTTCATTTCCTAGCAGGCATTACCCTTTTCCAGTGGACTGATGCAGCCTTTGTTTTTCCATGTGTGACAATTCATTTTACATTCCACAGGGATCCCTAGCTCCTAGCTGTAGTGTGCTGCTGACAGGAGCTGCAGTATCTCTTACCCCAGGAGCAGGAATTGTGCATGCAGAGCAAGTATTTTATAAATGAGAGCCCTGGCAACTTGAGCTATCCTTGGGATTTAATAGATGTCCCCAAAACAAAGCAGGTGTCTTGGGCCTTGCACAGAACTGTGCCATTGTTATTAAGAACAGTCTTGGGCTCTCTAAAGGCCTTCTTGTAACCCTGCAGAGCAAACCTGATGCTGCTATTCCTTTGTATGGATTGTTTTCCATCCCTGGGCTCCGAGGCTGCAGCCAACAGGTTTCAAGAGTACACCCTGCCAACATTTTCCAGTTACATGTGGTACAAACACAGACTTCCATGTATTGTATAAAAAACCCTGTGAGAGCCCTGAAATCTCCCAACCAGCGGAGTTAAATATTTCATAATGAGGCCTAAGAATGTTTTTCCCTGTTTTAAATCATATTCCTGTATTTCAGTGTGTTTCATGTTGGGCTGTTTGTTTGCCACTGATGTTTACTTTTGTCCCATTCCCCATCAAGTAAGAGCAGCTACAATCTTGAAACATCCTCTTTGTTGTCTTTAGCTGGTAGCACACTTGCAGTAGAGGGAATTTCTTGTTTAAGAGCTTAAAAACAATTATTTGGATGAGTATTGATCTGAGGATTGTGTTCAAAGTACAAGTGCGTGTAAACTAGTGGGTTTAGAGATAGCAGTTGGTACATGGCTTCGAGTAATTCACTTCAGAATGGTGCTGGAGTGTTATTGTGGATTCTGCTGAGTGTTTTATGTCATGTTTGGAGATCTATATTCTCAGAAGAGTTGCACTGCGTGATTTACGTAGAATCAAATTATATCCACTTTGATGGTGGAAACTGCCAGCAATGAGAGTGACCCCTTTCCTCCAGCTGATATTAAAAATGTTCTTTGATATGATGGGAATTACTCAAATACTGTGATTTTTATAAAAGCTTGAAAGTAGGTGAGATGTTCTGCTGCTGTGTGGGAGAAAATATATTATTTAACATAAGAAACTATGCCTGGCACATTAAAGAGGGTTGGTTGGCTTGAATGCATTTGAATTCTTTATCATGGCAGTTTGTGCTGCTAATGAGCTGCTATTGGGAGTGAAAGCCACTTTGCAGACTTGCTTCCTCAGCCATTTTGCATGGTAATGAATCCCCTTCAAGCTCGGGGCCATAGGATTTGCCTTTCCCTCTCCCCATTGAAGGGGACCCCTAGCTCTGGCAGAAGCTGCAATTAGAGCTTTGCTGGAAGGGCCTGTGCTGTCCTGTACGTGCACCTCGTGGGTGTGGAGTGGGAAAAAAGCCACTCTGTGGGCAAAATGCACACACTTGCCTTCTAAAGTTGCTCAGAACAAAGTTTTTCAAGGCCTGAAGTATTTCATCCTGCATTTATTTCAATTATTATGAATTATATGTCATGCATTAGAATCCATACTATGCCATATTTTCTCCCAAATCTGTACTGCTTCTTGCTTTTACTCTCGTATGGCACATCCAGGTTCATAACCAAATAAGCCTTTCCCTCTGAGTAATGCCTTCCTCTCTCAGCTGTTTCCCTGGGGACTGCACGATACAACACACACCACGTGGTCCTGAAAGAAAAGCATTTCCCCTGTGCCTCCACTCAGATCATCAAGACATTTAATCACCTGTCAGGCCTGTCTGATAGGCTGGCACATTTAAACCTTAAATCAAAATGGGGTTTGGTGTTTGGGTTTGGTTGGGTTTTTTTATTTCCTTTTTCCCCCTACAGTAACAAACCTCAGGCAGGGAGATGTGACAGCTCTGCTTAGCATGAGCAGCTCTCATGGATGTGGAAGGACAAGATCTCTGTTGTTGGATTTCAGCAGTGCCATCACAGTGATCTATACTGCTCATTATCTACTTTAATATTCCCTTGGAGTGCACCAGATGTGATGGATTTTATCATCAGTTGGTATCTTTGATTCAGCTGCATTTATTTCACCAGGGCTCTACAGATGTCTGCAAACCAGTACCTGGCCCTAGATGTTAAACAAACAAAAATATGTCTTGTGATCAAATATGCTGCTGAGGTATCTAATCCTTTTTAACCTCCTATTTTCAGTTTTAATTGCCTTTTTTCCTTGCAATATCTCATTGTAAATGATCTTTCTCCCCTTGTGCCTTTCCACATAGAGCAGGAGCTTTATTTTTATTTTTTAACAGCAGCTATCACAATGCCTCTGAAAAAAACCAGTTGATTAAAAATGTTTTCAAGAGTGGCTGTTTTCTTCTAAACAGGAAGCAGATTGAGCAACATACAAGTATTCTTCATAAAAATCATTCAGCTGAAGTTAATGAATGTGAGCATAGGGGGATCAATCAGCCACGTACAGGAAATGATACAGAAACACATCATGCTGAGAGCTCACCACAACTGCAGCTCAGATGCCTGAACAAAGTCAAGCCATAATTTAGCCCCCAAATCGTATCAGGTGCTGGCACAGGTAAATCTGTGCTTGAGTGGAGTGTGGTTCACAGCCAAAAATATGGATTTGAGGTGGATTGCAGGGATGCTCCAAAAAATCCTGTCAAACCTTCAGGGCTTCTGGAGAAACTTTGTTTCAATGTTAATACCAGGATCTTGTTGAGATGGATACCTGAAGCTTTTGAGGGCTGCTTGGTTGCATTTCCTCCAGCTACAAGTATCTTCAAATGTTCCTTAAATCACAGAAAAATTTAGTGCAATTTTCTGTGGAGTGAGGGAGACTGTTCTTACCTTGCAGTGACCTGCTTGCCCCATGCCAAATGGCATTTGACTTTTGTTTTTGTTTTCTGAACATTAGCTCTAAAATGAAATGCCAGGCTTGGGTTGGTGTTGGTTGAGTTTGGGTTTTTTGTTTGTTTGGGGGTTTTGTGGTGGTGGTAAAAATTCCTTTGATTTGCTTTGTGACTTGTTTTTGCATTCCCACTGTTGGCATTCTGTCCACATAGCTCTCGGTTGGAATGAGTATGTGTCCCTTGATAACAACAATCAGGGAAATTTTTATTCCTGGCTGCAAGTCACTTCATTCAGAAGTGGTTTTTAATTGCGAGGGGCTTCCACTAAATGGAAGATGTCTGGGATTAATTTCTGTGTGCAGCAGCTAATTGTATTTAATATTTGACCTTGCCTGCCATTGAGCTGCCAGAACCATCAGGAAACAAACATGAAGTCTGGCTGGAGCAGCTGAGCTCATCCTGATGACCATTAGGAAAAAAAACCCCAAACTATCAAAATCTCAAAATTTATGGGGGAGCTGTGAGAGCATCGCCATCTCCTCAGCCTCTTCCTCAAAAGCAGAGATGAAATTTCTGTCTCCGTCACGAGAACACTGCAGGGAGTAATAATATTGTGAAGCCGTGGCTGATTTTATTCCTAATTGAGGAACAGCAGAACTACTGTAATTTTCCCTAGTCCTCCTTAGGCCGGAGGGGTAGAGCAGCTACTTGTTTCCATGGAGATGCTTTTTTAGCAGGAGAACTTGGCCTCCTGTCTGTGAGACAGCAAAGAGCTGATTTCCATTGCAGCTCCTGGAAGGACATAGCAGGTGAAGGTCTTTCATCCTAAAGCTTGAGGGGCAGGTTGGGACCTTTAAAAAGGTCAGCAGCAGGTTGGTGTTGGGGATCAGCAAAGCTCCACAGCTTTGCCTGTTCTCCTGGGGACGAAATTTACCCCCAAGGCCCCACAAGAAGGCTTTGCCATCGAGATGAGCCGTTGGGAGAAACTGTCCCCACTGCTGGGTGAGCAGCAAACACCAAAGAAGTGAGAAGCCGAATGTTTGATGTGTTATAGTAAGATAGGTTTGTAGTTTTAGAATTGCCTCATATGTTATTATAGGACCAAGATGGAGATTTTAGGGAGTCGGTCCCTTCTTCTTCTTCCCTTTTCTCCTTCTTCTTCCTTTTTCTGTGACCTCAGTTCCTATCAAGTAGCAATTGGTAGAGAGAATTTAGTTTAGAAAAGACCTGTTAATAATAGTGATAGTTATTGGACTTATAAACAAAATAATGTACATAGAATCTTTCTATTTGATGATAAACCTTACATAAACCCTCTGTACTGTGCATCTTCGACCATTTTTGGCACCTGGAATCAGTGGTGACTCTGTGTTCCTGAACCTTTGATAACTTTAGAATAAACAACCTGAAGCAACCCTGAAGTCTTTTGTTATTTTGTCCCTGAGATGAGAGATTGAGAAGAAAAGCAGTCTGGGCACGAACCACCTTTGTGGGACCCTACCAGGGCGACCACAGTTGGGATTTTACAGTTCAACTCCCCAAAGTCACAAACCCCCTTGACATCTGAAGCAGCTAAAAATCTAACCATGGATCCCCCATAACAATCCTGTGGCTTTGTAAAAAGGGAAATGCAGCAGATGAGAATGGCAGCAGCTCCCATTGTTGGTGTGGGATTTTTGGGAATGTGTAGACTTGAAATCAAGGCCCTGTACCGAAGAGAAGGGAGACAGCAACATAAAGGGTGGGTGGATTGGATTGGCTGACATTAAACATATTGTTATCTTAAGGTTCTCTTAAAATTCCTAGTCCTTGCATCTTCCAAAACTAATGGGACAGTCTGGGCTTGGAAAATCCATTGAAACAAAAGGGAAAAGGTTTCTCTAGTGGTTTAGTTTATTTATTTATTTTTGTGAGATAAAGGATTTGGAGAAATGTAAAACTTCAAAGAATATAAGTAAGTTTTATTAATAGAACTANTTCAAAGAATATAAGAAAGTTTTATTAATAGAACTAAAAGAAAAAATAAGAGAATAAACTTCTAGAATACTTCAACTTTTTTATTGATAACGTAAAGAGACAAAATTTGGGATTTTCAGTCATTTTATTACTTTTACAATAACTTTTTTTCAGTTTATTTAGGGAGAAGAAGGATTTTTGTTATGTTATGGAGGCTTTTATAAGAAACAGGTTTTTTTGTGGCTTTAATGTTACAGTGGATTAGCTGTTTGGGAATGGAATTTGTAATGTGAAAGTCTTTTCGACTTACAGCTTTTTTCACAACTGTTTTTGAGGGTTTAATCGTTAGTTAATGGGGTACTATTTTAAGGATGAGTTGTTCAGAAGTAAAGCTTTTTTTATTTGTTTCTGGGATTATTATCATTTTTGTTTGGGGGGGTGAGAATTTTTATAACTTACCTTTTCTGTTGAAGTTTTTTATTAGATTACAGCTACTTTAACATTTATTTCAGTACAGATGTTTTTGTTTATGACTGCAGTTTGAACGTTTTATTTTTTCATGTTTTTCATGAAATTACAGGGTGATGTGGGGTATTTTGATGTTTTATAGCTTATCACTATAGCTTTATAAAAGAATTTCAGTTTTACGGTTTGAAGTATCTTCATTTTCTTGGGAGGGGGTTAGTTCTTTTTTTTTTCCACTGACTTTGGTGGTTTTGTGATTTTTTTTTTAATGTGTTTTTACTTTTTTTTTTTTTTAAATTTGGGAGAGGACTGATATTTGTAGAGAGTTTTTTTTGAGGAATTAACATTGAAAGAATTACTCTTATTCGGTCACGTGATCTCTGCCAGGAGCCAGTTTTCGATTAATTTCGGCCATGCAGCTCTTGGCGATTTTGGGTTGGTTTTTTTTCTCGACCAGCCCAGCCCGGGGGCCCCAAACCAAGGGGGGTTGACTCTTCTGGGTTGTGATGGACCAACCCAAAATCGCCAAGAGCTGAACTGCCAAAATTCATCAAAAACCGACTCCTGGGAGAGATCACGTGACCGATTAAGAGTAATGGGAGAGGGGATGGATGGAGTTCAGGAGTGGTAGAATTTCAGTTAAGTTGTGCTGCGGGCACAACTTTAGGTACTTGGCTAAAGGTCTGGAAGCAAGAGAGGTTTTTGGGGGTTTGTTAGCTCTTAAACATGTTCACAGCAGTGTGTCTAGCTGTCTTAAGTGGTTAACAGAGTTGTTAATATTCTAAATAGTTGATTTGGTTTGGTCTGGTCTGGAGGAAGATGTCAACTCTTTGCGAAAGAATCACTTCTGTGACTGGCAGAAAAACTAAACTATACTACACTAGGATAGTCTCCCATTAGCTTCAGTGCAAATACCTGTGGCTCTGCTCTTACAGCAAATGAAAGACTTTGGGATGTGACATTACATTATTGATGAAAATTGAGACATTGCTCCCATGGAAATTAATCTCTTTCTCTGGGCATTAGTGAAAGTAAGATCAGGCTCACAAAGATAAAAGATTTCCTTTCTGTTTGCAAAATGAAATTAAAATCAAAGCCATAATTTGGATAAAGCTTTCAGAGGAATGGCATTCTAGATATTTATTGATTATCCGTGCAAAACTTGCAGTCTGGGTTTTTCCCCAGTTTCTGGGCAAAATCCAGTCCAGGTTTTCCCCCATTGTCACTCCCTGCCCTGATCCCCAATATTTTTGTAAGAGGAGTAAGGGGAAAAATTCAAGTTGATTTTTGGAGGGAAGCTGGGGCAAGGTTTGGAAGCATCTTAGTGAGCATCTCCATTGACAGCAGCTGCTTCTCTCTTGCCTAAATATTTCCAACTAATTTGGCTTGTGGCAGAAACTCCATGTGATAATTTTCAGCCAAAATGGCCTCAACAGGAGAACAGCAAATGCAGACAAATCCAGTACAGCACTTTATCCTGCCTGACAGTGATAATTACTGGCACAGGTATCCAGGCAGGATTCTACCAAAATGTAGATGCTCTTCAGTGCACAGTATTCAAGTTCTCCACTTCAGTCTAAAACCAAACAAAAACAGACCCCTAGGAGATCCATTCAATTTCTAAATACTTACTCCCCATCCTGTGCTAATTTCTGTGGCCCCATTGGTGTTTCCTTAAACAAAAGT
Organism: Vireo altiloquus; assembly: GCA_013396875.1. NCBI lineage: Eukaryota > Metazoa > Chordata > Aves > Passeriformes > Vireonidae > Vireo > Vireo altiloquus. The sequence continues at coordinate 345,115 of VZRF01013860.1, read as the reverse complement.
TCCATTTCATTCATTTTGCAGCCCCCAAGTAACTTCAAAAATTCTTAGGTGGCATCTTTTTAAGGCAATTAGAGCTAGGATGAGCATTTTGCAGTGCTTCACACTCTACCCAATGTCATCTTTTCTCCAGTAATAAGGCCAGCATGCTTTCAAGGACTACACTTCCAAATATGCCATTTTTAAGAGGAATTACCAACAGAGAAACTATTCTTCATCTTTAATTATTTAGGAGAGAGACTGCCAGCAGCAGGAGCCCAAGCACAGACCTATCAAATGATAGCAATTTCTGGAGCCAGTATCTACTGGGGTTTGTTCACAGCGAACAAGGCCTCAACACTCTCAATTACAGATGTGTCCAGGGGTGTCCAGGACAGCTTTTAATGGGATGGGACCCCTCTTGCCTCAGCAACAAAGCTGCTTGTCTTGGCAGGATAAAGAAAGCAGCTCTTGGAAATAGGTCTGATTTCTGTTTTTCAGGAGTCTATTTTTGGTAGCTCCCTTGCCTTCTTAACTACCAGCTAAATTTCTTGGTTTCTTCTTTGCAACCTCTCCCATCCTGAGTCTCTGATTCCAGTGGGGCTGTGAATTTGCAGCTGTGATTTATGTGGCTGTAGAGCCACAGGAGATGCTCAGTCATGGCTTCTGTGGTGATTACAGACCCCAGGAAAAAGGAGAGAGTTTTCAGACAAATCATGGCAGAGTTTGTGTCTGGAAAACAGATATTTGTGATAAACACCTCTACATGTAAATGATGAGAAAGTTCCAAACTGAAGGGGAAGAGTGTGGGTGTGAAGTTGGTAGTACAAACCAGGATCTAGTTGCTGCAGGGTTAATAGTGTCAAGATGATATTTGCATTTGCTAGCTAATTATTTAATTCATCTGCATGTTAAATGTCTGATTTTTATGTTAATTGGAAATATTTCTGGCAAGGGAAAAATAACATCTGACAGTGACATTTAATGTCATTTGAATCTGGCTAATGTTGAAGCAGTAATTTCTGTTCTGGTGTTAGGATGAAAACAAGTGTTCAGTGCGTTGGTAGGAATTCCCACATCCCACAGCTGCAGGGAGAGATGGACAGAACTCACCCTGCCCTGTCTGCCTGTGCCGTGCCACAACTGTCCTTTCATTCTCTTCTGATGATGAAAACACAAAGATCCACCTTCCCCTCCTCTTCCCTCTGCCCTCCATTGTGCTCTCTTGTCAGCTAGAACAGAAGGAGTTGAAAGAAAAGCTGTGTAATTTGCCAAACCCCAAAACTTAAGGACTGTGTTTTGTCTGGGCTACTAGTCTTGCATTTTACATCACAGTACTTTAAAGCAATTCCTTGTTGCTAAAATTTTAAACTTGGTGGAGAACTGGGGGAAAAGAGCTCCTTCATATTAATAATTAAATGGCAGCAAACCAACAAACCCATTTCTTTTTCTACCACTTTGATAAGAAGAAAATAGCACAAGGTGGTTTGTGCAGGGGTTGGTTTGTTTGCAGGGAAAGGTTAGGTGATGTGAGAGCCTGAGACACACAAATGATGGATGCTTGGGTTCAGCAAGGCACTTACACACGTGACTAACCTTAAACACCTTGGACAAAATCATTACTGCCCAGAAGTCAATAGAATTGAACTCTGCTTCCATCCATTGCGTGCACTGGTGTTCCTTGCCAAGCAGCAGCGGAAATGCATCCTGTTGGAAGGTGTTATTTGTGTTGTAAATTGATGTGTGCATGGAGAGACTTAACTCTCAGCTGTTGGGGGGGAGAGGAATTCTTGTCGTTTGTGATATCTTAGAAGCTTGCAAATATTGCTCAGCAAACAGTAGGTCCAAACCTGTGGGGCTGTAAATGAGCTGTGTCTCATTGATTCCCATGGCTCTGTGCCAGTTTACTGAAGGACAAGATAAACTTCTTCATTTTCCCCTGCCCCTTTGCTGTCTGTTCCCAAAAGCTGGCCAGAGCAATCTGAAGCTGAGTTTCTGTTCCATGAGCTGCTGACAGCAGAGCCCCCAGCCCAGGGCTGAGTTGTGTCCATGAGCCAAGCAGGGTCCTAGGGGATCTTCACTCCATTTCCTTCTGTATCAGCCAGCGCCACTGACTCAGCCAGGGGTGTCTCAGGCACGACAAGTTGGCACCAACATTTCCTGACTTGGCACAGTTGGGTTTGGAAGCAATGAGGCTCTTAAATGTGCTTGATATCCAAAGGCTTGGGGTGTGTCTAAAGTGTGCAAATGCCACCATTCTTTCATTACCTGAAAGAAAAGCAGAAAGTGTATGAATGAAGCCTTACCTCTCTCCTGGGTAGAAGTACCTACCTACAGCTTGGCTCAGCGTTGTTGGAGAATTACAGCCCAGAGCTATTGCCTCTTAATGCCTCATTTGTCTTCCTGGCTGTGGACAATTGGATTACACTCCCTTAAAGCAGGGAACAGCATTGTCTGCTTTGATGTAGTGACCTGAAGGACACATTGAGAAAGTGGAAGACTCGAAGCTTTCTCTCTCCTTTTTTGCATCTCCAGAAGTGTGGTTTAGAGGCACCATAAATCAATCACCTCTTGCCACCATGCTATAAAGAGGACAAGCGAGAGAGCCGAGCTAAGAATAAAGGAATTTAACTTCATATTCCAATGACAAGGTAGTTGTCAGAGTGGGTGGCAGTCCTGGATTTTGGACAGCTAGCAGTGGCCTGGGTGTGCTTAGGGAGAAACCTGTGTTAAAACTGGAATGACAAGAATGGAGGTGTGTTGGTGTTCTATCCAGAAAACCAACCCAAAGGTGGGTTGCATTATATACAAAATATGCATAGTTTGAGACAGTGATTTAGACACCTAAGAAGCTTCACTTTGGAGCCAGCATTTACTGATGAGTTATTGACTATATCTGTAGCTCACTGAATAGAGCCCCAGCTCAAATAATTTGTTTGCTACTGACAGGAGCTGAGGTTGAAGTAAATTAATTTAGTCAAGCTCATCGATTTTTCACCACTTATGAAGAAGAGAGGTAACATTATCTAGGTGCTGCAATCACAAGGTTTCTCTCAAAGGGTCATATTCTACTTTCTCTGAAGGTAATTCAAGGAAAATGATAACTGTGTGCATGCCTGCTGCATTTTCCCAAAGAGGAGCCAGTTCTGACACTGCACTTAAATTAAGGGTGACGTTTACCAAAGGCTGAAGCATTTTTGAAAATCAGAGAGATGATGTAGTCATGGTAGTTATATAGATTCCACAATCTCAACAAAATGAACAGTAAAACACCAGGAGCAAGTATTTTACAGCTTCAAAGGGTATTTGTGTTCTGTCTCCTGTCTGGAAATACAGTGTAATCAGAACGATGGAGTGGGATTTATCTCAACATGTCCAAGAGAAACACTGCTCATAAATTAGGACTTGTGAGCCTCTATTCCCTTTCTAGTTAGGACATGCCTCAGGGCTGGGGGAGGTTAGATAAGACACCAGGGGTCTGCCTGGTGTTTCACTGAGTGCCTCTTCCTGAGGGGCACTTTGCCTCAATTCCCAGGGATGTCATGTTCCCATCACTATGCTCTGAGTGCTGCCAGCAGACTGAGCCTGCTCCTGCAGTTCCCTCTGATGTGTCCTGTCAAGTGTCTTTGTGCCCTGATGGGGAAGGGCAGTTTTTTGTGTGAGGGCAGCTGAATTCTCTGAGCAGAGATCAGTGAATTGGTTCCTTTTTTTATCTATACCCTAGTGCTGTGTCGCAGTTGCTCTCAAAACAAGCCAACTTCTTCCCTAGTATCCTGAAATCCCCCTGGTCAGCCAGGCAGGCTATTGTACTGCTAAAATTATCCATTATTTACCTGTGGATATCTCAATTGTTGCTATCCTTGATTTGGCTTGTTCTTTTCTTTATTAATGTTCTAAGGGGGTCTAAAATTAGCCAGATATTGAATGGCTCTTGTATCAATCAAATGGAGGTGTCTTTATGTACAGATTTAATGCAGCTTTGCCCAAGTAATGAATCAGTGGAGCTGTGAGTACATGTGGGGTCAGTGTGTGTGGTTATGCCAAGGACTTAGGGAGACATTAGGACTGAGACTGCTAAACCCAGGTGACTTGGATTGACATTCAATAGTCATAAATGGTTTAATTTCATTAATTAATGAAATTAAACTAATCAATTCCATTTACTGAAACTGATGGGGAGGGGAAGTGTGTGAAAATTATTTATCTCATTTGTATGGAACTTCCTTAAGAAAAAAAAATCAAAGAACCATAATATAAAGTATATAGGGAAATAGTCCTGTTTATTATTTGAGAAATTATCAAAATTTTCTGTTGCATCTGGAATTATTAGAAGGGCTGATCTCGCGTGTTCTGCATCAGCCCCACTCATAAGATGTTGAGTACTCTGTGTTGCTTTGTAAGCATTTCTGTAGTGCCCTGTGGTTTGTATGTGACATTCATTAGTCTTCATCTGTCACCAAAATGCCTCATTTAGACAGCGTGGCCATGCCTTAATCAGTGTCATTAATGGCTCAAAAAAGCCCTTTTGTGATAAGGGTGATGTAACTGCAATTACCTCTTACCTAAGTGTGGGAAAGGTGTGATAACTGCTGGCTGCATAGCTGAGGTGCAGCTGATGGCTACACGTGTGCAGTGTAATTGCAGTGTAGTTTAAATGCATGGGTTTCTAATATGAAAAGTACTTCGTGTATCAAGTGGCACTAATGGATGGATCACTCACATGAGCTTCCCCATTCCATTACTTATCCTGTGTCAAAGCCCAGAGTTTGCAGCACTGTCAGTGCTCAGCTGCTCTGGGACCTCACCTGTTCAAACAAGGAACTCCTGCAGAACAAACTCAGTGATATTTATTCATTTGAAGTGATTTGGATGCTTCTGATTGAATGGTTATTTGTGACTTTAGGAGTAAAAATAGCAGCTTCCTTTTTTTAAAGTACCTACCAAAGAATATGTACATTGTAAATGTAATTGCTTGGCAACTGTTTTCATCTTGGGACAAATGTGATCATCTTCCAGAGGAAAAAACAAAACACAAAAGCCAATACAGTCACAGGTTTCTTCAAGAATGTTGTATTTGCAGATATAAAGGCACAACTGCTACCTGTAACTTTTATGAGAGGTATTAAGAAATGACAGGGAGGTTCAAAATGCCATATAAGTTTAACTTCTGCAGCTTGCAAACCAGTTTTCTGCAAGTGTAAAGGAAGAGAATCCTGTCCTTGGAGCTGAGCTGAAAAGGGAATTAGAAGAGTCTCCCTCTGCCCAGGATAGCAAGCACTGGGTGGGTGCCTGGTCCCACTGCTGTGGGGATCTCAGCTCCCTTTACAGGCTGCCATGATTGCTGCCCCATTTATCCCAGAAGGAATCTGCTGAGTTTAAACTTGACTCCATGTGGATCAGGATTGGAAGTCTCATCCTGAAAGCTTGCAGGGTTAGGTCATATATGGACAAAGGCAGACCTGTAAAGCTTGGGGCAGGAGTCTGACTGCACACACACAGCTTCCAGCTTCCTCTGTTGGTAACCATATAGGGAAATATCCCTTAATGTTTGTAGCAGTGTAGAAGCACCTCCAGCCAGTCTCTCTTCAGGGTTTTGGAGGCATCTTACAAACAAGGGATGTTTGCCTGCCTGCTAGCAGTTGTCCTGGGAGTGATGTAGAAGTAATCAATTTATGCCAAGTTGAGTTTGAACATGTTGCATTTAGAATACAAGGGCTCCAAATAATCAGGCAAATTAGAGCAGAGAGTGATTAGCAAGCAGACGTGAGCAATGTGATCCAAATGCTCTCTGCTCCATGGGCAAAGAGATCAGGTCGATAACATTGTGCTGCAGGAGACAAAAAGGAGTTGGAATCATAAGGCAGCTGAAAACTTGCCAGACTTACTTTTCTTGCCCACTTTTTTGTCTCTGTTTGAACAGTGCAGAGGTCCATAGCACAGGCACTGGGATTGAAACACAGATGCAGAAAGGGAAACACTGAAACGTGGGAGTGTCCCAAAGTGGCATCCAAACTGTGGAGCTGTGTGTTGTGAGAGGGGGAACTTGTAGGGTGTCAGGAATGAGCTCTTTGCCATTTTTGCTCTTTTTAAATTTGTCTTTGGGGATCTAAAAGTAGCAATCTTGGTCTGAGATTGCCCTGCAGCTGATTGCTGTGGCTTTGTGGGCAACACCACCACATTCCTTCCCTATCTGAGGCATGTACATCTTCCAGAGCTCTCCATGGACCGGTGTACACAAATTCAGCAGTGAAAGGAAGATGAAATAAGTAAAGTGAGTAGTAAAGATCCCTGTTGCTCTAAGTGCACAGAGCAGATACCTTCCTCTCCCTTGAAATCCCCATTAATTTCTGGATTTGTTTGGGTAAAAGTGTCTTTTGGTCTGCAAATATCAGAAGCACTGACCTTTATATACAAAACAGGTACTTTGGTAATTTTCCCCCCTATTTTTCATGGCATGTGGTCATTTGTTGTTCAAAGCCCTTTAAACTTCTCTTACTTGAAAACTTTAAATCCTTCTTCAAAGAAAGAGATTGTTAAGAAAAGGTTTGAGCCCCTAGTTTTCCTAGTTAGAGATGTGATCTAAGAGGTCCTCTCTTAGATCCTGAGGAATCCTTGACAGATTGTTGTTGAGGAAAAAAAAAGTGGGGAGTGGTTAGCATATATTTTTATTCCTTTCAATTAAAATGCTACAGTATTTTTATTTTCAAATTGACATTATGAGCTTTATGTTCTGGGAGCTACTGGAGGAGCTTTTGGTACCTTGTTCATGTGGGTGCTGTGACCATAAAACTGCGCAGAGTGTCAGCACAGCTCAGGCTGGTGCAGTCTGAGTGTCCTTTTAGTCTTGCTGGCAACACTTTATATTACTGGCATCTTGTTGAGTTGTCTGATCAGTAGATGAATACAGTTTTTAAAAGAGCCTGGTTTTGGTTTGTTTAGGCTAATCACCCAAACTGAGATCGCATTCATTGAGAGTAACCTTAGCGGTTTAGGATATTGTAATTGGAGTTTTCTCTGCTGTTAGGTTGGAACAGAAACAAAAGCTGTCTGCTTTTGAACTTGTCAGTAGATATCCATCATCTCACTGGCAAGTTAGTTCACTGTGCTCCCAGCTGATGTGTTTGCTCTGACTAAACTCCCTGGAAAAGCACAGAATTGGTGTACTTCCTTCCCTCAGAAATGGCAACGAGTAGCACAACATAATACAGCAATAGAAATAAATTTCAGGCAGTTAAGATGGAAAAAAACTCCAAAATGTATCAGGTTAAAATGGCATAGATATGAACCCAACCTGTGCAGCTGGCAGTGACCAGGTAAAGCAGCAGGCAGTGATTTTGAAATGTTTTGATACTTGTATCTTACACCTTAGGGATATTTTAATACAGCACTAACTTAAGGCTAATGTATTTTAACGTACTGTAGCTTTTTAATGAGTGCCTTGTAGCAATAGTTAAGGTCATAAAATGGTTTCTGTTAAACTTTCCTGTTTTCAAACAGTCCAGACCTTCTCTGTCAGCATAGATGATCTGGATTTGATCTGTGTCCAAAGCAGATTTCCTGGGGTTTCTTACTTAGGTTTAGGCATTATTTTAAAAAAAGAAAAGACCTTGGCTTGTTTTGAGTCGTGCCCATCATAAAAATTGCCCTTTGTGTCAGATCTGAGGTTCAAAGTTAGATGGTTCCTCTCTCTGAAAGCCAAGAAGAGGAAATTTGCAATTTTACCTTATAAAGTGTAATACAGAGTCACGTCCTGTGTGTATTTTCATGTGTTTAAGCCTCATGTCAGAGAGGACCCTGCCAGTAGGACGAGGATTTGGAGGTCTTGCTGCAGTTAACATTTTCTATTTTACCACCTAGGAAGAGTCATTCAGTCTTGTGTATTCCGTGTTTTGAGAGACCATGCGATCTTTTTGAACAAAGAAAGGTGATTGTTTCTCATTTATAAAACCAAATGAGCTGGGGTGCGTTTTGAATAGCTTCAGTGGCAGGCTGAAATTACTTGTAGATGGTTTATGCTTTTCTTTGCAGTGGCTGGAGAGCTGATTTCTCTTGTAGCTGGTTCTGGCAGGTTTGATGTTCAAAAGATTGATTGCATGAGAAAAAAAAGGAAAAAATCTCAAATGGCATCTTTGAACTAGACAGACAGGTAAATTAAAATTCTAAATGGTTGATACGAGGCTTGAAAAGTCCCTTGAATAGAAGACTAGGAACAGTCACCTCCTTTATGGAGGTATCTTTTCTTAAGGGTTGGCTTTTCTGCCTTCTTTGCTGAAATGTCCATGCAGCTATTTTATTGTCTAATTACTGCCAGTAAAACTTACTTCTGTTTCTGGAAGTTCCATGCTCCTCTTGACCACAGAAACCCGTCCCTCCTTTATTTCATTTGCCTCTATTATAAGCAGACTGCATGTCTATTCTTTGTTTCCTTTACCCCTTGATCTTCATAATCAATACTGCCTTAAAGTTTAGATCTAACTATTGAAATCACTTGAGAATCTCCAACATTCGTAAAGGTGATCAAAACTGCAGTGCTCAGAGAAAATAACATGTGGGATGGAGGTATCAGGTCCCTCCTCACAGCATTTCCAGTATCTGTGTAAGGTACAAACATAACCCACCTCAGTTTACCTCTGTTTTGCATCAGTGTTTTAGCACTAGGTCTGCCAAGCAACATTTTTCTCTTAGATTTTGTCTGTAGTCTCAGCTCTAGTTAATGCTTGTCTTTGTCGGAGAAAAATAATCTACTTTCTGATAATTTTTTCCATGCTTTATGGTTTGGGATCATCTCTGTTTCATCAATATCCAATTGGATTTTTTTCTCCGGTTCATTATTAAAGATATAAAATTATCAGTCAATGTGACAGCAAACACTGCTGTATCTGTTCTTCCCACTTAGAGTCTATACCCTTAGTTTCCTTTTCAGTTAGAAATTTCCAGTGTTTTTCTGCATGTTAGCACATTGATCAGGTATGGTCTTGCCAGATTACTAACTAAAATTCCATGGTTATAACCAACTGGTAAATTTTAGTCAAATTAAAAACATCTTTTTCCTTCCCCATCTTTCCTCTTTGCTCTATCAAGCAATTTTTTCCACGTTTTTATTTTTTGCAAAATAAAGCAGTTTGGGTGGTTGCCATAGTTGCTTTGAACTTTTATTTCTCAGGACCGAGCATAGCAAAACAGTTCTACAACTATCTCCTGCTATTGATTTATTTTTATGAGAATGTTCAGCCTCTGTCAAACACGGGAGGGACCTTAACTGGAACACAGGTTCACAGAGGTGTGAGAGGCAGAAGTATCCATGGAAACAAAACTTCTCTGCAGATGTTCAGATATCCTTCAGCCCTCCCAGGCAGAGGTGGAGTGTGGTATTGGCTGCCCTGCCTTTGAGAGCTCTCACCTAAACAGCACAGCCTGAGCCCTGTTTGATGTCATCTCGGAGCAAACTATTGGCGAGTCCCTCAGGTTCCCTGCACAGGACAAACTAGAATGGAATCATGTAGAATAATGGTGGTGAAATACTGCATCCAGCACCTGATACTGTCTTTGCAGAGAAAAGAATAAACTTTTCCTGAAGGCTTTATGGTTTCATATGGCATCATTAGCTCTTCCCTCCCATTTGGCTCTTTTTTAAAAGCAGCTGTGTTAAATCCTTTCCTTAACCTTCCTCATTCCCACCCTTCTTGAGCCTGAGCTAATCCAAGCAAGGCCTGCAGCCAGATCCTACTTGTCTGGGTCAACCAAGCTGTTCCCATTAGGAATACCAACGAGGGGGTTAGATGGACAAAAACATGAGAAGGAAGCACCGTTCAAGTGCTCAGCACATGGCTCCTAAACCAGCCCTTAATAATTCTAACTGAATTTCCAAAAAGAGGTCTCTAAAAGATGAATTTTTTTTCTTTTTGCATTTTTTTGCTTTCTTCAATATAAATCTAACCTTGAGCTCAGGTAAAGGCTTCTCACGTGGATAAAAGCTGGCAAAGGGAAATGGGAGCTGACAGCAGAATTGCTGGCCTAGTGTCCCCCCATTCATCTCATTCTCTGGTTCACTCCTCTGTTTTTGCTGCCAAAATACTCGACTATTTATGAAGTAAGTTCTTATTTTAATAAGCATTAACTAGGCAAAATGTAATTATAGCTACAGGAGCAGAAAATAATAGCTGCTACATTGAGGAGTGTCAGGGTAAATAATGAATCTTAAAGCTGCAGTGACTTTTTTATAAAGACATCAAATATCTTAAAGGCTTCTCAGATGATTCATGAGGGGTGTCTTCCCAATTCCCATCTTGTTTGCATCCCTGTGTAGTTCAGTTTTGTGCATAAGTGTTGTGATGTGCATTTGTTGTACAGGGCTTGGCATGAGCTGAGTGAAGGATTCCCCAGGGAGAGTCCCAGTGGCTGCTTTGGCTTGTCCTCAGTGGGGTGAGAGTTGAATCCCAGGAGCCACCTCAGACTCTGTTCCTTTCCAGCCCAGTGCTCTTCCGAAATATGTCAAGAGGCTCTTGCCAAATGCAGTTGTTCTCTGTAAATGGGACAGTGAAAATTAATGGGATTTGTCTGACAACAGGTCAAAACAAGCTTTTTAACTTTGTTCTTTCTGTTTAACTTACTGGCCTGATGATGGGGGAAATAAATTCTTCAGAGCTGTGTCCTGCATTGTGTGGCATCTGTGGCACTTGGATCACGTGCTGTGAAATAACCTAAAAGAAATTAAACTTCATTTCTTGTTTGCTGAGTAAATCATGGTGTCATATTGCAGAAAGAGATTTTAAAAATGTCAGCTACAAGTCCTGCACCTCCATAAGCACTTAGCCATGCATAGGAGTGGGATTCCCTCTGGAGAGGAGCCAGCAGGGTGAGTGTGAGCCATGGGTTTGCCTTAGAGCATGGCATGGGTTGGCATTGGCAGAACCCAATGCACCAGGGAGGGAGCAGTGATTGCAGAGCATTGTAAAGGCCTGATAAATGTCATGAATAATTAGATGGCTCCCTCAAGGACTGGTTTAGGCAGCTATAGAAATTGTTCCTAGGTAATTCACAGCACTGCTAGTTGTCTTGGTTTTCCCATAATCTGGTGGGATTGTAAAGCATTTACATTATAAAGGACTGAGAAATGTGGTCACTGGAGTCAGGATGATTATTACTAATTATTATGGTAATTAATAATGGCAATTACAGGACCAGTGGGTCCCATCCTGTCAATTAGCTGGCATGAGATGAGAATCTTTTGGCAGAAAAGAAGGAAGGAAAAGTGCATTTTGGTTTCCTTTGCTCATAGCCAGCCCTGGAGCAGAGAGGGAATTACAGCAGAAATGTGTAACTCGGTTTGTGGCTGCTGTCTTATTTTTCCAGCATCAGTTGTGTAATCTGTTGACATCATCAGCTGGTGTAGCTGTGTCTGACCTGCCTTTTGCTTGAAGTTTGCTGCTGCATTATCAGCCAGAGGAAAGCCTTGTGTGCCCAAAAGCTGCATGTGCTGCTCTAATAGGGCATCGTCCTGTGCCTGCAAGCTCCTCTGTAACGGGGAAAAATTGATTAAAGAGGGTTGTTCATGGGGAAAATCCACTCTGCTCCTTTGGAAAGCAAGCCCAAAGATGCATGATAATTCCCTGAGCTCCACCTGAGGCCCAGGGAAAGGACAGCCAAGTTGGATATCAGTCACTTGGACCTGGCAGGGCAGTGCCTGAAGTGACCTGGGAATGGTATTTTATGGGAAATAACACTCAAAACCCTTCAGAAGGTAGTAACCACTAAGGTGGACACAACTTCCCAAATTAGCCCCTGCTTCAAAAGCACTTCTACTCCTTCAGACAGTTCAAACCCCATTAATTCATTTCATTAATCTCAATCCCTTACTTTCCTATTCACCCTGCCAAGAAGGAGCCTGTTCTCAAGGAATCCATGGGAACTGTGGTGGCCCTCGTGCAGAAATTGTTTTTGGGAGAGCTGTTGTATGTGGCAGGTAGGAGGATGCTGACTTGGGAATCATTTATCAGAGCACTAATCAACCATGCAGTAGTTTCCTACTGCAAGCTCAGCCTCTGTCATCCTGAAATATTGAAACTGGGGAGATTTAAATGTTCTGCAAATACAAGCCCAGTCATGGGGAAAAATGAAAAAGCCAGCCCCTGATAAATGACATTGAAGGCATTGTGCCAGTGTGGAGCTGAGTGTCTGATGCTCTGCCCTGGTGTTTTGGTTGTGCTTCCTGGGAGCTCTTGGCAATCTGCACTTGCTGCTCCGAGCTTGAGGGACTTGGATGAGCACTTTCCATTTCCTGCTGCTGCCATCAGCATCCCAGTTTTAGTAACAGTTAATGGGAGGAGACTGTGTTTGGTGGGTTGGGTTTTTCCCTCGCTTTTATCTTTCATTTTCCCTTCTTTCTTCCAGCCCCCTCGGGAGGCTGTTCCACAGCCTGATTATTGTAGTGGTGGTGAGGAGCTTTCACTCCTGGGAAGTTCTGTAGCTCTCACACTTCACCTTATGGAGCTGTTTTCCCTCCTTACTTCAGTCACACTAGGAGTGGCAATTCCATCCATTTTTACTTTGGCTAATCAGGCCAAAGGCTCTCAGTTCCCAATCTCCTGTTCCCCAAATTACCCTAGTAGTTCTTTTTAGACCTGTTTTACTTGCTGACTTCTTTACAGCTCTGGTAGCCTTTGCTCAGCATTTCAGATGAGGTCATTAGGCCTTTGTACAGCAGCTTGAAAGCTCAAAATAATTCTCATAGATTCAATTCTTCCTTTTTGTCACTGCAAGGCAGCTTAAAGCCAGTCTGACATCACCTTGGTGGTTGTTCAGGGAGTCTTCTATTCCACACATTTACATCAGAAAATGTTGCTACTTCCCGAGCCTGGGTTTGCGCCTCATACTGCTGAGTTTTACCCTCTTCTGGTTTCCCTCATCTTTCAGAAACTTGGATTTGCATGAAGAAAATCAGCAACTGACAAGTATTGGTAATAAAAGCATGTTGAGAGCTGCTCAGAAAACAGCCCTATTACATTAATTCAGGGCAGCAAAATAGATGAAGCAGATAAATCTGAGGGTCGACGTTAATGTTTTATTTTGAAAACACTTTTCTATGATTATTTTATGCTTATTTTCTACTCTGAAGTGGAAGAGAGGAGCAGAACAGGGGCAAAACCCCCAAATTCCTGGACTACATTAACCATAACCATTAAAAAAGCCACCTTTTCAAAACTGATTTAGGAATGATAACCTTATTTTTAAACCTTCGTGGTAACCCTGAATATTGTAAGTACATTTAATCCAGTCTGAGCTCAGTCTCACAGGCTTGGAGCCTTTCATGTTTTGGCTTTGTCTTTGCCCCTTATCTACCAGCTTTACCTGAGCTCCTCGTGGAGTCCCCTCTGAGGCAGAATTCACCCCAAGAAAAGAGCCTGCGGGTTGAAATCCAGAATTCTATAGTTGCTGTTGCAACTCAGGCAAGGTCCTCAGAGCAAAATCCCCAAACTCTCAGGTGCTGCTGAGAAGACATCAGAGACTTTTACTGCAGAATATATTGGGAAAACTGCAAGTTGGTGTGTTTAAAAAAGCCTGTTGTTGGTTTTTGGGGTTTTTTTTTGTCAGCAAATAATCTCCAAATTTGTCTTCTTGTCAGAAAGATTTGGGAGTGAGGAAGGTTATGCACAGAAGTTGTTTCTGGTATTTGCAGCTACTTAAGGAATATATAGATTAGGATATGTTTGCTGAGACTTTGATTCTTCCTGCACATTGGCCAAATAAAATTAACATTGCAAAAAAGATTTCAGCCAAGCAAAGTGGATGAATTCCATAGGAGGAGCTGAACTTTGCATTTGGCACATTACCCACAGCTGAGGTTCTGATTTATCTGTAAATCAGCTGTAGCTAAAATAACAGTAAACCATATCCTCCTGTCTTGACTTCTGCCCAGCTCAGATGTTGCCAGAGATAACTTCCACTTTAATTTCCAGATGTGCTGTGCAGCCAATGGAGTGCAAAAGTCTTGAGCAAAGTCCTTTTGGATTATCTGATTTAATAACAGAGGAGAAAATAAAATTTCCTCCTGGGTTCTGCATTGGTATAAATAGACATAACTTTTGACTTGTGGAGGCTGTACTGAGTAGCTCAGACTGTGTCTCCAATATGGAGTTTTTGTGAAATTTTCTGCCCCAGAAAATCCTTTTAAATGGAAAGGGTGGCTCCATTTAAAGGCAAAGGGGACAAAAAAAGGCAAGGGGAAAATCTTTCCATTGCGTGGGGTAGGAGGAAAAAAAAGGCAACAACACAATGACAAAGTCTTTCTCTTCCAAAACTTCATCTACTCATATGAAAGGTCATTAACTTTATTTTGTATGGAAAAAAATTGTTGAAAAATGTAAAGATTTAAAAATTCCCTTCAAGAAAGAAGGTCCTCATGGATGCTGGCACTGCAAAGTGTTACTGCTGAGCTGGTGACAGATAATAATGTTAGATCACAGAGCCCAGTCTGATTTGAGATCTGCCTTTATCGTAGTGGTTATTAATTTTGGATGGTTTCAGAGCAGGTTCTCAATGAACATGGAGTGTGCTAAATGCAAGGGGATGTCCTGGGTGAGAAGTCCTTTCTCTGGATGGAAAAGGCCTCTTTGCATCCTTGAGTATTTGTTAAATCTTAAACAACAAACACTAAAAATAGGCGCCCAGTCTTCACCTGGCATGGGCAAATAGTTATTTTTGAAAGGCAGATTTTTTGGATTCACTTTTTTTCTGGACAGAAATGTTTCCTGACACATGACAAGTCTGTTTTAAAGGGATCTGTGTAAACCATTTTGCTATAATGACAAATTAATAGCTTTGTGCCAATGTTAAGACTTAGAGCTTCATTCAGGTTCATTAATGCAGCAAATTTGGTGTGCATCCTACCTGCATCATACTCAAGCACATAAATGGCACCCTTGATATTTTGTAATGACTGTCTGTTCCCTGGCAGAGCAGGATGTGTGGCTTTAACACAAAGAAACAAATCCTTTCTAATTTTTGGGAGTTTTTTTACCATATTCAAGATAGGCAGGGTAATTAACATGCAGCAGGGTGTAGTCTAGATGACCAATTAACTTCAAATAAATGTGTTCTGGTAATTATTCCCCATGCAGCAGTGCAAATATTAGATTAAGTTTTAGGACTGAATTTTATGGATCTTTGAGTTTGAGTAATTTAAGATTGAATAACTTGACTGAACATCACCTGAAATTCTTGTTAAACCTCCAGACCATTTTCTCTTCCTTCTGCCCAAACACAGACATGCAAGAGTCAGCACAGCCTGAAATTCCCAGAGTCCTTTTTGCCACTGGACTGGATACAAACCAGGAGGGATGCTCAGAGACTCTCCTGGGCCTTCCTGGAGGTTGGGTGTGCTTTGGATCATTTTCACGTTGCACACGTATCCAGCTAATACTCCTGGAAATCAGTCAAGGCCATCGAGTTAATACCAGAGTCAAACAGCCTTTAAATTAATAGTGAGTAATTGGCTGCACTGCAGCTGCTAATTAAATGTTCGAGCAGAGCTGCTGGTACCTGTCACCCAGAGCTGCCTTGCTGGCAGACCAAAGTTCCATGTGAGGCATCCTTGCTTTTCCAAACATCCCTCAGAATTTCTCGTGACCTTTTCCTCTTGAGATCTGCCTTTGCCCCTGCAAACCAACGAGTGGTGCTGGAAATTTCTGCTCACAGGCCAGCAGTTTGTAAATGAGAAGGTTGATGCATCTTAAATAACAATAATCTGAATCTAATATAAAACAAAAGTAGAAGCAGCTGTGGTTGTGCATTCCCAAACCCTTTTGCAATCCCCACCTACAGGGGGTCAGCTCTGTAAATCCTCAACCATCTTCTAACCCATTGGATTAACACAGAGGAGGGATGAAAAGTTATTTGTACCCTTGCAGAAGGACCAAGTTCCAGACTGGACAAGTGCAGGAGAGAGATCTGGAAATCCCATTTAACAGTGCTCTAATTCCTGTGGTTCAGCCACATTTCCATTCCCAAGCAGCCTCTCTTTTACTCTGTATACACACAATTATTTCCATGGACATTGCCTTTGCATTTGTGGGAACTTCATTTGTGGAGTTACAAGAAGAGTGGATCTTGCCACCCACATTCCAGCCCTTCCATTAGGAACATTAGTTAATATTAGCATTAGTTAATGAGCACTGGTTGAGTTGAATTTGGGTTTTCACAGCAACAAATCCAACCATCCAAAGGTGCTTAGTCTCAATGACATGAATTAGTCTCTACCTCATGAAGTGCACTTAGGCTTGTACAAGCTGCTGGTGCAATGAGCTTTTTCAATAGCACTAACATTGAAAACTCAGCGTGTTTCCAAGTGATGTTTAACAATTAATCTGCCAAATATCAAGTGTAATTTAACTGTTCTCAGTCAAAATAGAGATGCTCATGGGAAATTTCAGGTGAGTGGGTTTAACCCGAGTGACATTACATAGTCACAATAACTGGATGTCATGAAGGAGGTTGGTTGTAATTAGTTTGGCATTGACGACCTATCTGCTTTTGCCCTGTGCACTGGGAACTGCTTAATTTGTGAAAAACAGCAGATTTACAGCCCTGGCAGAAGTCACTCAGTATAGGAAGAAATCTGTGCTACACAAGACTTGATACCAGGCTTTCAGAGCCTGAAAATTATCAGTGAGCAGTGTTCCTTTCAATCCACTTTTCAGAAATTTAAACCTTTTTAATATACAGTCTCCTGTCTCTCAGAAATACCAAAGGCCAGGCTGGGTGCCAGCATGTAACAAGCTGCTTTCCGAGGTAGCAGCTCTCACCTTTATGTAGATTTGATGGGATTAAAAGCTGTGCTGCAAGAACTCTTTGATCAAAGAAGCAGCTGAAAATTGTACAGGCTGCATCTCTAAGTTGCTGTATGCAGTTCATCCAAGTCTGGCATCCTGCTCTGTCTCTGGCACCATTCTGCCATTCCTGCCAGCATCCAGCATGCTGATCTGAAGCCCAAAATCCAAGTTCCTCCTAAGCCAGCCGTTTGCCTGAAACCCAGAGGATACTTTGGTATTTAAAAGAGGATTTTTTTCTGAGACATATCATAAGATTTTTAAAAAAGGGAAATTAAACAACTGCAGAGTGGATTTTTTTTTTCAAGCTTTGCAAAGGTTTTTATTATACGTGAGGGTATGAGGGAAAGATTACTATAATGAATGTCATAAGCCTTTGATTTACCTGCTCGGTTTTAGTCTCTTACTATTGAATTACAGTAATAAAAGGCTGTTCAGGACAGCAAGCAGGAAATGAAGCAGCAACTGGTGATAAAAGAGGCTTTTGGGGAAAATACATCAAGAGCTCTTCAGGAAACAGCAAGATGTTCTTGCTTCAGGAACATTTGTGGGCCTGCTTCCAGTGGGGCTGACGGCCTTGCTTTAGTTTGGTTTCGTGTTGTGTTCCCAAAGCTCTCCAAGGCTGGAGCTGTGCTCTGTCCTGCCTGTGCTGGGTCTGACAGGTGAGCACTGAGAGCTGATGTCATTCAGGCAAACCCTCCTTGGGGACTTTGTGGCCCTCATTTGTTGGCAGAGTGGCTTTAGATGATGGAATAAACTGGCATTTTGCAAAGTGCTGTTTGAGTCACCTGAAGGGAATGTAACAAGCAAAGATGCAAAATGTAAATGTTCCTGGAAGGGCTCGAGGTTCACTTTGCTGATAGCATGGGAATGAGTACATGAAAATTAATTGCATGAGAAACCTACAGATTTGGCAGAGGAGTTGTGATAGTTGCTGATGTTGCAGTTGCTTTTTTCAGTGCAGCATGAATGGGCCCCTTTCAAAAACGTTGAGTGTTAAGATCCTCAGTGGATGGTTTTCAAGGGTTTTACTAAAACAAACCTTTCTCTGCTGTGGTCTGATTCAGGAACCTAATCGTGGCTCAAAGGTGGCAGCAGGACAGGTGCAAGCAGGATTTGGGCCCTGTTTTGAGAGAACAATAGCATGTTACTTATTTGCAGTCAGCCCCAAAACATGGTGCTTTGCATGTGGAAAATGAACCACAAAGTATTTCAGAGGTTGTCCTTGTAGGGAAGAACCAGTTCTGTTCTTTGGGATGTCATTGGGGCAAAAATGTGATTTACCAGAGCAAAACAAAAGTGAAAGGAAGCAGGAATGTGTCCGACAAGGCTGAATCTGTGTGCCAGTGTTGAGTGCTGCAGTGACAATCCTGACCCTGCAGCAGCTGAGAATTCTCTCCCAAAGGGAAATTTGGTTTATCCTGGCACTGCTGAAGTAAGTCTGAAGGAGGAAGGTTGGCACACAGGAGTGTTTCTTTGCTCAGTAACAAGTGAGGGGGAATGCCAGTTGTTTATCAGCAGTTTGGTAGTCTATGAGTCTGACACTTGATTGAGGGCCTGTGTGAGCACTGCCTGGGCTTCTCCTTCTTCTCAAAGGTGCTCTGACTTGGCTGTGGCATTTGCTTAAATCAGAGCAAACACTCTGAATTACAGGCTGGGTGTTTGCATGCAGAGTAAATGCTCTAAAGCCGATCAGAGGAGCTACAGAAGGGCAAAGGAGCACATTTCAAAGAGAACTGCAACAGTAAAATTTGATTTAGTTGGAGCATCTGACTAGCAGATGGTGAGGAATAAACTGAAGAACGTGGAAACCATGTGGGTGTGTCAGGGGAGTGAGTTACCAGCAGGTGAAGTGTGGGACTCGTGTAGCATAAACCACAATCCAGTCTCTGAAACACTTGTGACACTTTGCCAGACACGAGGGTGGCTCTGATCTGTGCCAGCCCATGGCCACAGCAGAGCCTCAGCAGTGCCAGCGGCTCTGGAAAAGTGGCTGCAGGAAATCATCTGGACTTGTTCTGTTGATGCTCTTGGTATATTCATTTTGAGAGGCAGGAAAATGGTCTAGAAGGTGCAAAGTCCCACTGGCTGTCACTTTTTCAACCAGCCAGCAAGGTAGAACTGCACGGATGTGATTCTCCCACCAGGCCTGCAGCATCCTTCCCCAGGGTGGAGCTGCCCTTCCCAAGAGTGGATGGGAGCAGAGAGGGCTCTGGGGATTTCAGATGGCAGGAGAACATGCTCATTGTTTGCTTCAGTTCCGCGTGGCTCAGTGGTTTGGTGTCTTGCTCAATAGCTCAGCTGGGCTATTTTGACCTGACTCCTTGGATCTGTGACAATTTACTGGATTCACATGGGAAGAATTCATTATTTTGATTCTTAGAGGTAGTCTATCTTTTGGACTTAAAACAGCAGTAGTAGGGAGAACTTCCTGGCAAGTATATATATTTTTCAATTTGATAAATGTGGTTTCCCTGTGTTTTCACCTCTTGTTTATCCCAAAGAAGGTGGAACATGGGAAAGCTTGCTGCTTTTAGGTCTGTTTTCTTTAATGGACCTCACAGGAATGAAAAAGGAGTGTGGCTGTAATGTTTAGTTTGTGAGGAGGGCAGGCATTAACCCTGGGAGCTGTGCTTTTAATTATTAGTCACAAACTTGACTTTCAGAGCTGTACAGAACTGGAGGAAAATCACACACGGAACTGTGCTTGCACAAAGAGGAGCTTGCATAACTGGGCTGAGATGACAAAAAGCTGTTGTTGAAATCAAACCTGTGTGTCTGGGGGGGAATGAGAACAACTCAATAAAAAATGCAAAGGATACATCTATGACTGAGGGATGTATCAATGGACTTGCAGAAATAAGAAATCAGTCCAGTTTTCAAAAGCCTTTGCAGACCAAGAGATACACTTGTGGTAAATTCAGCTTGGCCTTGGCAAGTGCAATCCTGTGGTGTTTGCAGTGACCAATATTCAAAGCTTTCTTCATCCTCTGCAGCTCTTCACACCCTCCTGGTGAGACTGGCTGAGCCCTCCAGCCCACACATGTGGATTTGGCAGACACTGGTGTGCAAGGAGGGGATTAAAAAGTCACTCCTGGGAGCATCTACGCGAGGTTTGAGTATTTCTGGCTTCCCTCACAGTCAAAAACTTTTTAGACATAAAAGTTTCTGAAAAAATAAAGGTCCTGTGTGCTGATATAAAGTGCTCCTGAGAATGTGAAAGGCAAGTCCTGGGAGGGAGGGGATAAATAACAACAGCTGGAAAATTGTAATAGGGAAAAAAAGTGAGAGGGATTAAAGGCAATTCTAGGGAAAAACCTTTACTCTTATGCTGGAAAGCACACCTCTCATAAGGTGTATCCTTAGTTGCACTGGTTTTCATGAGGCATAATCACGTATTTGAGGCTTTTATAGAGTTCATTCTTTGAAGTACTTTTCCATATCAAGGTTTTAAAAAACCACACAAAACCACTCATATTGCTGGATTGCTTTTTTTCCATCCAGCATTGCAGTATGTTTCTGTCCCATCCATCCTCAGGCTTTTCACTTGTCTGTAACGTTTTGCAAGAATTTCAGTGAAGTCAATTAAATTAATCTGGATTTTCCCTGAGAGTTTGCAGAGCAAGAACAGCTGCTTCTCATTTTTAAGAGTCCCCTCTTTTCCAGACATGGACCCTGCCAATAAAAAGGGGTGGGATGTTTTTAGGGAGGAGGGTGTAGGATCAGCTGACTGCTGATGTTGCTTCCTCAGTGAATGGACTTGCCTGTCCTGGTTTTGTCAGCAGGGGCACTGAAGAAGTAACCACGAGGGATGGGATTTTGCTGTTTGAGTCAGATTTATTATTCAGATAAGCATCAGTCTCACTCAGTGAACAACAAAGTGTCCATAACAGAAAATCACCAAATGTCTTTCTGCCATGACAGACAGAACTTTCTGGACTCATAGGAAACTGATCCATATATTGTTTTTACTTACTGACTTATCACCTTAACCTTATTTTACTGCAATGTAGTAATTCTTAACCAATATCTTAACTTGGACGTTTTCACACACTTCTTATTAACCCTTAACTTATTCTACAAAATCACACTTCTATTTTGTAAACTCTTTATCTTACTCAATGTGATTTCTTACTTACTTAAAACACCTTTTATCTTTGACTTATAAAACTAGGAGTCTATAACCCTTTACTTATTGTCTGTATATCCTTCTTATTTCATCCATCCAAGCTCCACCCAGGGCCTCAGGTTAAACCCACTAGATTCTCTGGAAGTTTTTACTTTGAGATTTCCTACACTTGCATTGGGACAATCATCACAGGGAGACCCAAAGCAGCTTTTCCTAAAAAGGGAAAGCTAAAAGGATATTAGATGTGGGCCTCCAAATGGAGATATGGGGTCTGTGGTTGTCATAGAGGAGTTGTGTGTGTTTAATACCACTGGGACAGGATGGGATCCAACTTCCAGTTTGGGGAGCCCTGGAGGTGCAGGGTAAATGCAGAGCTCATGTTAAGGAGTCTGACGTGGTGTCGGTGATACACAGGAGAGCTAAAAATACCTCCCTCCCCACCAACGTGGAACAGACTTGGTGTTAATTATGCATCTTTTAAGCTTGGTTTGCAAATTGACTTAATAATATATAATCGTGATTTACTCAGAGATAAATTAGCATTTGACTTTGGATTTTGGATAAGTCACCTGCATTCATTCCTGGTGTGTTGTTATTATGGAGCTCATGCTTGACACTTATGGTTTCTAGGTCAACAGTGTGAGAACACTGGACAGCTTTTTTCTTCCTATTTCATTAGAGTTAACCTAAATCATGGCATTAGGCAGCATAATTCTATGGCTGAGAATATGCTAGTTATTAAAAGTACACGTGACATGTTCCTTTTTCCTTCCAATCCAGCCAGTCATTTGTTGCTGAGTTTCTGGATTTGTGCCCACAGGGTCTGTATTATTGATCACATAATACAGTAATTTTTGTTAATAAACAAAAATCCCCATGTTGCTCAAGTTAAGATGTATTTGTGACACAAGGAACTGACCCCAGCACTTTGGTACATAACAAACTGGGGTGTGTGGAAATCTAACACAATGGTTTGGTTTGGATTTTTGTTGTTGTTGTTGGGGTTTTTTTGATTGGTTGGTTAGTTTTTTTAAAGAAAAAAATAAATTGCCTTTGAAAAGTAGAAATTAAATCTTCACTGCCTGTTTCCACTGTGATCCAAATTCATTTAGTTCTCTGCTTTCTTGCAAAGCTGTCAAAACTTTTGGTCATCAAGCAGTGTCAAAACACAAGGCCTTGCAGCCTGCCTGCAGTGTCAGGACACTCACGAGAAGGGAGCACAGAAAGGAGGTGGGAGCTGCACTGTGGCCATTTAATAATCCAAATCAACAGGTTGGGCAGGAAAAGCACATTCTGGGTATTTTTTCTGCTTTGTTGTTTGCACACTGCAGCTGCTCCAGTTCCACAAAGCTCCTGGGAGTCTCTGTAGTTTATAGTACATGACTCATTGGTCTTTTGACAGGGAGCTGTTTGACACCGAGGTTTTTATTTGTACTTCCATGGAGAAATGTATGTAGAGATAAAGGTTATAGAGGGAGGTGAGTGGCCCTCAAATTGTGTTAACTTTAAAAAGTCTGTTCTCCCATAAAATGTTAACTAGGATGGCAGTGATGTCCCTTCCAGAAGGCTCAGGCCATGCCACTGTGGTTTGTGTATATATAACCAGAATGGAGGTAGAGAAAATACCTTTTACAGGCTCTTTACTTCTCACATAATCAGAATGGCAGTGGAACAGCCCATATTTGAAATTGCCTTATTTAGAGTGTCTGACTGTGAACCAGACCTGCTTCTCTTCAGCTTGCTTTAGCAAGCAGGTAGGGATGTGCAAGGGAATGTGACCATACTGCCATTTCTTCCCTTTTTCCTTCCCTTTTCCAATCATTGTGGTGCCAGTGATCTCAGGTCTTCTGGCCACTGCCTTTTAGGAAGAGTTTTGCATCTGTTATTTGTTATTTATTATCTGTTATTGGTCAGTCTCCTGCAACACTGAATGGGAAGTGCCCTAAATATATTTGCAAATAAACACCTGGAGCTCGGCAACAAACTCCCCCCAGGCTTCACTTAAACATTTTGTAGATTCAAAAATGGAAAGGCCTGAGAGAAAATGCTGAGGATAACAAGGGGATCTGTGCCAGGTTAGTTCTCCTGGGAGCTGCTTTGAGGCAGGGAATGGTTTTATCTCCCCACTGCCCTCAGGAGCCACCAGCTTTTCTGCTCCTCATTCCATCAGAGGAGCACCAAGGAGCCAGAGCTGGGCTGTGAGAGGGTCAGACTGTGGCCATCCCTGTCCTTTAAAGAAATTTATTCAACTGTGCATGATTAATTTTTTCCCCCAGTGCATCACCTAGAGCCACTGAGAGCATTTTGCCCAGAAACACAACAGCTACATTTTTAGCTGCAGAAATCAGTGGGTATTTAAACTGTTGCCTCAATAACCCCAAAGCAGTCGCTCACTGTGAACCCTTTGCTCTCCCTCTTTCTAATGCCCTGCACTTCATATTCTTGTTGGAATTCTTACTCAGTAGTTTATCTCAAAGAAATAGCAAGGAAGACTCTGCTATTCCATCTCTAGAAGAGCTCTCCTGACAGACAGCTTGAACTTTCTCTAGTTATCTCCAGATCTTTCAGAATTTAAAAATTGCTGTGGAAATGCATAAATTTATGTTTGGGGCACAGTTGGTTGAAATTCTGTCAAAATGAGATGATTTTAATGAGCGTAGAAAGGAGGCTGCATCCAGGAGTCAGCCATGCCAACCTGCCAGTAACCTCAAATGATTATAAATAGCATTGTGATAGCTTCTCATTTTTGAGTGGTTATTCTGTGTCTGACTACAAAGATCCTGTATTTAGAATTAAATTAAAGGCCTCATTCTATACTCATCTGTTTTGATGGGAGATGGAGTAGAGAAGGGGAAAAGGAGGTTGCTCTTGGTTCCCTCTCTGCCCTGGGTGTGCTGATGTAAAGGTGTCAGTAAAACAGCCATGGTGTGCAACATGTGTAGCTATGGATAATATTCTAGGATTTCCTGCTGAGGCTTTCAGGCTTCTGTTCCAATTCCTTGCATTTTTTGCACTTCAGGTTTTAGTCAGGCAGATCTTCCTTAGAGGAGAATAAAAGGAATTATAACCTACATGGGACCTTTCAGTTGATTCACTTTTTAGTCCTCTGAGAAAAACCCTTCTTAGAGTTTGGGAAAATGAGATGATAAAATGTGCCTAATTACAGTTGACTCCAGTGGATGAACTTCAGTGTTAGTCTGGAAAAGTTGAAAAGAAGTCCATGGTTATTTTAAAATTAATTATCACTCTTCTGAGGAAAAAAAAGAACAGCTAGGCAAAACCAGGCAATAAAATGACTCAGAGATGAGGCAAAATCTTCATATGTCAGCTAGGCCCTGGAGCCAGTGGGGTGCTGCCTTTGTTTGTGTCAGTGGGGTGTTCCAGGACACCTTGTGCTTCCCATGGCAGAGCCCTGGCATTCGGTGGCTCTGACATGACAGGAACAATGCTGGGCTGCCTTTTTTGGTTTAACATTAATTTTTATTTCACAGTCAGATGCTGAGGCCTCGCAGCACTTGCAATTATAATGTAAATATTTGAATTTTTATTTTTCATAATTGTTCACCTGACCTTAATATCTGCTGAGTACAGGAGATGCAGGAGCTGAGGAGGAAGGAACATGTGTATAGATCTCCTCAGCAGAGGGCTTTGGCTCACCTCTCCTCAAATATTTCCTCCTGATGTGTTGGTGCTGAACGTGTGGCCACTTCCTCCCTGGTGCCATCAATTCCATGGCTGCAGAGGGCTCTGTGTGCTCCAACTCATTTACACTGCCTAGAACACAGGGAGCAAAGCTTGCTGAGAGGCCCCTGAGCAGTTCTCTCTCCAGCAGGCACAGGGCAGGTGGGAATTTCCCTTGGGACATCCCTGGAGAAGGGAAAACTTGCAGTCAGGCCTGGCACATCTCATTGTGTGACTGGGGGTGTGTGATGGAGGTGATGCTGTCCCTGGCCAAGGACAAATCCCATGAACCAGCAGGGACAGAAAGCTGATTGAAGTCTCTACCATGGAGAGAGGAAAAGAATTCCACCTTCCTTCCCTAGGAATAGGGCAATTTGTCATTTTAAAGCTCTGTTTCTGTTCACTGTTTATCCACACCACCCCAAGCATTCCACAGGCTGTTAAATGAAGTGCAGCCTCCAGGAGTGCTTTGTCCAAGAAGTTGTGTAGTAAAAAGGTACCAGGAAATGCTGCAGCAGAGCCTCAGGGCAGTAAAGCAGCTGCTCCAGGAGTGATGGGGCTTCTCTTCTTTTGGCTCCCTTATCTTCTTTGCCCTCATGGATGACAGAGAAAGCAAACTGATGCCTCCTCACATGACTGTGGGACTTGTAGGAACAGCAAAACCACTTCAGTGCTGCCATGGAGCACTAATAAAATACTTGTTAGTGGGCTTGACTATTTTTGGACCTTATGTTGGAGGTGCAGTGGGGTTTCCCTGTTGATCCATGTTACAGGAAGCTGCACTACAGACAAGGAGCTAAAATTGTATTTTACAGTCTGGATCAGCAAATCTTTGGAAGTTCATTGATTAAACCTCGGCACAAAGTTATTTTTGGATGGCAGTTCTGACCTCTCCCTGACTTTGTGGAGAGAGTTTAGAGAAACCCAGGGCTGTGTGCCACAAGTTGGGGAGGAGGGAGGATGCTGGGTGGAGCACAGCTGGGGTGAGCACCAAGCAGTGCCTTGTGGAGCCATGTGGATGTGGCTCCTGCAGGAGCAAGGGGCTCCCAGCACCTCTGTGAGGGAGGCAGTGCCTCGGGCAGGGCTGCAGGGAGCTCCCTGGGCAGAAACTCTGCCATTCAGTAAATGAGGTTCTGCTCGACTTCCTGGGCTTGCTGTGGTGAAAGAGGAATTGCAGAGCTCTCGGGGAAAGGCAGAATCCTTCTGAAATCTGCGGGTGTAAGAGCTGCCAGAAAAGTTTTAGATGCGTTTTACTAAATTCAGCAAAAGTTAAGAGTGAAGTTTCAAGGAGTTAAGGGAGAGAAAACATCTAAAATAAATCTTTGACACTGACTCTGTGCTGGAGGGGCAGACAAGGGCAGGAGAAATAAAAGTTGGTGAAGCATTTTTTGGAGGCTGGAAATTCCTTTGTGGAACAAAGCTGCTCTCTTGTGCTCTTGCTTTGAGGACGGGCTTGATATTTGACTTCTGGGCCCAACTGAGAGAAAATATTCCATGTGATTTAGGAGATCAACACAATTCATTCAATTCACCTAGAAAAAGAAGAATCATGAGATACCTCCTGTGATTAAACCGATTTGGTTTGGTGATTAAACTGATCTGGTGCCATTCTGTTCTGCTCACAGACATTCCACAATCAGAACAAGGGGATGTCTTCAGATGGGTTCTTTGCCATAAAAGAAACATGGGGTGATTTCTTTTTCACTACTCAATCAATGTACTAAATGCATAACCAATGGATTTTCAATGTACTTAAATGTACTTAAACTGAAACTACACCAAGGCTTTAAGTCAGTTTTATGAAAAAAATCAACTCCAAAAAGAATCCCAAAACATATCCCCCCCAAAAATACCCAATCAAATAAACAAGAAAAATCAACCAACCAAACTAGAAAAACCCAACACACCAAAGAACCCATAAGGAATGGTAAATGTCCTCTTATTGATGTCCTTAGAGACCTCTCACCTCTAGATGTTACAGGGTGGTGGTGCAGACAGATTTTTGTCCTGAACATCTTCTAAGAATGATTATTTGTCCTCATTTGTTGCTTGATAAGAGTCCCCTCCAGGTCACTCCAGGAACACCATGCAGAGCCCCCTGGGATCAACCAGGGAACTTTTGTTGTATTAGTGTCAGGCTCATTATTTTCTGGGGGGAAAAAAAGATGGAGACATTTAATAAGATGAGTTACCCCTGGAGGTAATTTAAGCTCTTCTCTCTGTAGTTAATGAGCAAAGTAGACAGGAACTAAAGATGAAGGTGTTTTTGCCAGTGCCATCAAAAGCTGCATAAAAGTGACTGAAAGTCTAAAATAATGATTTTGTATATAATGAACAGAAAGTTCTCAACAATTGGTATTAATGTTCCCAGGAAGGTGATGCAGATATTTGGTTATTTGACTTTAGTCCAACTTCACATGCTTGAAGCAGAATCACAGCTGATGAAACAGCACAATTTGAAGTCACTGATTCCTGCCTAACGAGCTTCCTCAGCATCACTCAGAACTCATTCCCTGCCTTTGTGGAACACAGTGCTTGTGATTAATGGGGATGAGAGAATTCACCACTTGGAGGCTTTTGAGTTGGAAAGAAATGCCGAGCTTCCATCCCAAACTGCCATTTATACGCTGCTAAATGTGATATCCCAAATCCTAGGACCACTTTTTCCCAGTTTATAGAACAAGTAGCTAACATCCAGTCTTTACCTGCTGGAGAAGATTCCTGTCAGGCATTTGCTGTGCTCATCTTGGTAAATATTTTGTATGTGGTATCACTGATTTCTGTATTGGGAACTGTGGCACTTGTTCGTGGCAGGAATCATCCTAAGGATGTTTGTGTTTCACACCAGTGTCATTGTGGATTTGGGGTACTCGGGGATGTCTCTGCTGTGCCTGCTGCTTTTGTGGGACGCTTTTATTGCCGTGGCTTGGCTGCTAAGTCTCTGTTTGCTTTAACAGCTCTGCCACTGCAAAGCAGCCCAGCGAGGCTGAGTCCTGAGCCAAGGATCCTGCGCTGATAAGATCGCTGGTAAACCCCTGAGAGGGGACAGGGCGAGCCGCTGGAAGCTCCCTCCAACCACCGAAGGGCTGCCTCCCAGAAGATGGAGCTCTTTCCCCGAGACTGCTGATGGAGACCTTGTAAGTTCAGGATCACGTGGAATTGGGGAATTCGTACAGATGTCAGGGAGTTATTCCTCACAGCTGAGAGAAGGAAGAAAGTCATGAGCATGCTGACCAGAATTATTTTGTTATAAAAAAAAGGTTTTATTCGTTTTTCACCTCAGTAAAGTATACTTCTTAACAATAATAGTACACCAAAGTAAGTTCAGTTATTAGAGTCCAGGTGCCAACCTTTTATTTTTTCCTTTGAAGCTACACATGATTCTTGGAAGATTTGGGTATATAAAGCATTGCAATTTTTTTGTGTTTATCACTTGGTTAGAGAGGGGGTGATTTGTCTTATTGACAGCAGTCGCTCCCTTTTTGCTGGAAGCAAATCCATTTACTTCTCTCTGGGATGGAGAGGAGTATTTATTTCTGGTGTGCTTTGGTTTCCACATGTGAATGATAAGGCCGGGAGGGATTTTAAATTTCCACATTGAAAATCAGGTGAAAAGGTAATGAGCATAGAAGATTGAAAGCAAAAGATGGATGTTGATTCTTGCTCAAGGAAGGATGGTTTGTGGGAAGCCACAGTCCTTTCAGTTGGGGCTGAGCAGCAGAGCCCTCCTGGGATCAGGTATGGAGGAATTAGTGAGTACATGGGGATTTGAATACATTCATAATCGGTTTGCATGAATTTAGTGTCTGATCTTCCCTTTAAAGCAGTGTTAACCCTTTCCCTGTCTCCCTCCCTCCCCTGAGCAGCCCAAATCTGGGGTAAGGCTCTTGGTCTCTCTCAGACACTGAGGAGCCCCTGTGGGAACAGCCAGAGCTACTGTTAATGACACCCAACACTGTCAGTGTCTCAGCCTCACTCTGCTGGCTGCTGGCAACATTTTACTTTTCATTTTATTGCTGCAGATCAGATACTGCTTTTTACAGCTCGCATGTGTGCTATCTAAACTGCAAAAAAGATTAAGAAGAAGGGAAGTTTTATAAGCACTGATGTGGTTGTCATGACTACCTAAGCCACTTTGCTGGTGCCATACAAGTCTTTCACTTTATCTGTCTAGCTTTTATACAAAAAAAAACCCCTACATTTATTTCTGCATGAGAGTCTGAAGAAACAGGGCTCAAAAAACATCTGTAAGCATAAACCTGTGTGTGGGGTGTGATGTGCAGATGAAGCTGAGGCTCATCCCTCCAGTCAAATCAGAGGTGTTAAATTGTGTTAAATGCCTTGGACAGGGAGAGAGCCAGGTCCAGGCATCTCTGCTTTTGTCTGAACCAACAGGATTGGAATCCTGGCAATCAGGGCTCCAAGTGACCAAGGAAAACAAGCTGCTCTGACTTACTGGGAGGTGCAGGTGGCAGCATTAAGAAGTTTGAATTTATAGACAACATGTTCTTAAATAACTTTATCATCTCTTTTTTTGAAGTCTGTAAGCCTCCTCCACAGGGCTGGAAGGCTGGCACAGCTGGGATGTGTGAATGCTCTCTTGGAAAAGTACAGTTGAGCCCTCAGAGCCTTTTTTGGTGGTTTGAGGGTTTTCTTTTCCTTTTTTTTTTTTATGTAAAGGAAGGATTTGCTCGGTGGCAGAGTCATGGCTCATGTACAAGGGAACAACCAGAAAGAGGAGTAGTATGTGTGTAAATGTTAGCATATTCCTGGTGCTTTATTTCAGGCAAGCAATGGGTAATCAGAAGGAGAACAAGGAAAAGTACTAAGTGTGTTTGGAAAGAGAGAAGATGTGCCATGCTCTGGGCACAGGGTCTCCAAAACAACAAGGGGCAGTTTGAGATAAAGTTTAGTTGCCAGGAGACTGTAACCACGAAACAGAAATGCTGATTAGCTGAGATACTTGAGAGATGATGAAAAAAGACATCTTGGTGTCTGTGTAATGTCAAAACCATAAAACAACAGAGTTATCTTGGAAAAGCTAAACACAACAACGCAGATCCTAACAGCAGTAAATCCAACCCAAGTGGTCTCAGGCCGATTTAAAGTTTAAGAACATAGCTGGTGTTGGTCATAAATGACCCAGGAGTTGAATTCTTGGAGGAGGAGGGTAAATGTATGCAGCTCTGTCATTCTTTGAGCACTGAATTAGCTCCAACCTGCTGGAGAATGGGCAGTGAGGTGAGTCTCTGTAACCTGTGTGTGCCCAGATTTGTGCTTTCCTAAGGAGCCAGGAACTTCTGAGGAGAGTCATTACAGCATAGGAAAGCATTTTAAATTCCAGGTGAGCATCAAAGAGAAAAGTTTAGGAAGAAATCTGAAAGAAATCAAATGAAAGGGAGCAAGGATAGAATTTCAGAAGACACGGGCCCAATCATCAGCTCCTTTTAGTGGTAACAGGAAAATAATAACTTGCAAAAAACGAAGCCCTCTGTTAAAAATCTTCTCTGCTATGTTCCCCTGCAAAGGCTGTCATGGTCAGAGGGAAGGAAGATTGTCCACGTGCTGAGGCAGGTTTGCATTCCTCTCTGTCATTTGGTTGCTGACAAAGCTGGCAAATACCTCTGTAAGAGAAAACATCTGCAAAATGCTCCTGTAGCTGGTGGGGATGCGAAGGAAGTTCCAAGTAAAACCATTTCCATATGCTCACTTGCCTTTTTTATGTGGGGAGAATCTGGAGTTGTGAAACTGTTTGCAACTCCTGAAAAAATTGTAGACTATTCAATAATGTTATTAGAATAAAATCAGTGATTTATACTAAGCATTCCTAGAAATTGCAAAATGTAATTTAATTATTTTGCCAGTGGGGAAATGGTGAAGAAATGAGTTGTGCTTGCTTAACTTAATTTTTGTTTCTTAGCACAAGGTTTGTAATTACTTTAAGTAAGCAAGTTATTTGTTTCCATTAGCAATAATTGACGAGTAAATGTGATAGTGACATATTTTCTCCTGGAAAACTCTACGAACAAGTCCCTGTAGTTAAGAGCTCTCACCAAAATCCCCATGCCAGGTGGATCTCCAGTGTGGGCATCCATTAGTAGTTGGAACCTGCAGCTCCCTGGTACTGCGCGCTGCCTGCAGTGCCACCCCTTCAATCCTCAGTGACAGAGGCAGCATTATCAAGGTATTGAGCTTTCATTGCTGTTTCTCAGCTAATCTGTTTTATTGGGACTTTGACCTCTCTGCCAGAAACCTAAAATTAGGCCTGGATCTGTGTTTTCTACCTGTGGGATAGGTGGAATTTGGAGTGTGTGGCTCTCAGGGCTTTCCTTGTGGGACACTGGTTTGTTATCCCCATCATGGGCTGTTGGACTCTGTGTCCATGAGCACAATTCTGCAGTTCCCAGCTGCTGGCTCCCTGTGCCTCTCCAAATGCTGTCCTCGCTGCTTTGCAGTAATGTGTGTGATTAGCTGCTGCTGTTCCATTGATTGATACCAGGTTAAAGACAACCTGTCAGGCTTGGCTTCCTTGAAAAATGTGTGTTAGAGGCTGGATGCTTCCAGGAACTGTTTGTCACTGGGTATTTGCTCCTGTAAACAGCTGCTGGTACCAAGCTTGTGTAAATGCTAACCAAAGCTGCCATTTCCCCTGCCTTGGGAAACCACAGAGTGTCCTCAGAGCCCCACACGAGTCACTGGGGTGGCTTTTAACAGCCTGTGGCAGGAAATCCATGCCATGGCACAGTTAGGGAATGCCCAGTAGGGAATGCCCAATCCCTGGAGCTCCTCAAAGCTGAAAGCCATCAGGCATTTTTAAAATCCAAGAGTTGATGAAAATAAAAGGGTTTTTTGAGAGTGTGTCTTGGAGAACACACCCTGTGTAACTCCCCCCTAGGTAGCTCAGGAGTGAGAAATTACAGAAAAAAAGCAGACTGGGGAGACACAAAGAGATCCTCAGGGAATCGTAACTGCCTGTTTTCTTTCTTCTCAATTCAATTGTTTCCTGCCACGAGGAGATGGAGGAGATGTAGGAAAATAAGCAGAATTAGCACCCGGGAAAGGACAATGCCGATTGATGAGTGCATTGTGAGGCAGCAATGCCTTCACTGCACTGGTGGAGGACAAAAGTACCTCCTTAAGAGGGTTTGCATTGCTTGCAAACTCAGCCCCTCCCGGATTAGGGATGTTCAGGAGCAGCCAACTACCTGCAACAAAGGAGTACATTTTCTCAGGATAAAAAAGCAAGCTGAGGATTACAAGGACCCAGCAGTCTTTATCTGCAGAAAATCCTTGTTTCAGGTTTCTTACCTCTTCTTAAAGGCTTGGAATAAATAATATCGATTTCCTTTAAAACTTAATGTGTTCAGTGTTAAAGTATTCACACAGCTTAGAAAAGAGAAAGGATTATTTTGCTTTTCAACCTTCCTTCAATGTGAAAAGAGATCTATTCTGTCAAATTTGTCTACAAATTATAAATTTTTAATATTTATATTTTATTAAAAATTAAATTTTAATTAAAATTCATAAATTGTAACATTTCAGACAGATATTATGTGTATATATATATTTATACTTACTTGAGCTGTTCCTGCAGGGATTACTTCTCACCTCCTAACTGGAGGTGAAAACCTATTTGGAAACTTTCCAGTTCCTGTCTCTGTGTCAATGCAAATATGTAGATCCAGGGGAAGGCCTTTAAATTTGGGTCAGTGGAGCTGTTTCCTTGGGCTCTTTTTCCTGCCTCACCTGCCCTTTGAGCTCTTTCCTGGCAGTGATACCTCTGAGTCCAAAGGAAATACCTGAGTGAAGGTTTGTTGTGTACAGTCTGTGTATTATTCTGTGGTTTTCTAGTGCTGGACTCCCAACCAGTCCACAACATCTGGCTGCATTTATCCCCTTGGCACAGCAACTCTCTTTTAAGTGCTCTGTTTCTGCAGAGTCATGGAAGATATTCTCAGGAGCTGACCCACAGCAAAACACATCCTGGGAGAGCAGAGCAGCCCTGGATCCCCTGCTGGGGGAGAATTGATCCCAGTGCCTGCTTTATGGGCAGAGGGATCGAAACACTTCCCAGCAGGGCTTTGCCTGGCTCGGGTTTGTCTTTCCATGAAGGCCTCGCTGTCCATGAGCTGCCCGAGACTGGAGGAGGATGCACTCAGTGGGGAAGCAGCAAGCACTGCAGGCATCACTGGCAGTGTTTGTTCTGAAATCTCTCAAACTGAGCTAGGCAGGATCTGTGCTAATGCCTCACTGCTCCTGCCCTTGGGGTTTGTGGGAATTCCCTGTAGCTGGAGCACTGCTGCCACATCCACAGTTCAGCTGTGGCTTGTAAGCTGCTTAAATATTAAATGGGTATTGATTTCTTATCCCAGGAAGTGTGGTTGTTTAAGCCAACTGAAACCTCTGTAGGTCCTTAACAAAACTGGAAGTGATGGGTTTGAAAGGAGAACAGCTGGAGAGGAGAGGGGAATGGCCATTACTGCATCCAGGGTGTTGCTGAAAGCCAGGCAGAATAGCCTGAAAATCCTGGTTTGCCTTGGTCTTGTTGGTTTGGGAGCAGTGCAAAGCTCAGTGGCTGCAGCAGCACAGGGTTTGCTGGTAGAGGATAGTCATGCTAAAGGAGTTCTGCCATTAAATGGGGTGGATTTGGGATGGATTTAGAAATAAGGTCGTTCCTAACTCAGAAGCTGGGGCTCAGGGATGTTCCCTTCTCCTGTGGCTCAGGTTGTCTCTCTCAGAAGCTTATATCCACTACAAAGAGTTTCCAGGAAAGGTTATTCAGCATTAGTGTTCAGCCCTTGGAGACCTTCAGGGAAGAAGCCAGGGAAGTGAAGTGCATATTTTTGTGGAGTATTTTTCCATCCAGCCCTGGCCCTTTGATGTGAAATGTGTAACCTGTAGCATGCCTATTCCATAGCAGCATATCCAAGCCCTCAGTTCAAGTGTTGAATAGAGAAAAGGTGTTTGCAGAGTGGATTTAAACTTCTTCAGAGTTTGGAGAGCTTCTGGTTTTAATTACATTTTCTGCACTATTGTTACAGATTACAAAACCTATGCTACATACTCTTATTTTCTCACCTTTTCTTCACTTTGATTTTCTGGGTTTGCTATTGCTGTCCAGGCTGTATTTTTCCTTTATTTTAAAATTGTCAGACATTTTAAAATGAGCAAGCTCCTGATTAATAACTAATTGGCTTTAGCAAACAGCTCTTTCTGGGTGGTTACCTTGAGCCAATTGCTATTAGTATTCCAACACACGCAGGAAGTGTTCTCCCTCGTTGGAGGCTGATGTTACATCTCTTTAGCCACTTACAAAATAAAGCTAAGTGAATTAGTATTGATTCCTTTCTTGTAATAACAGGAATGCAACCTAATCGCCTCTCCAGATCACCCAGGCATTCCTAACTGAGGCTGCCATGGAAGAGATGTATGGAGAGGAATTCTGTGCTGCTGAGAGGAGCTGTCTGTGACAGTTGTTTACCCAGGCAGGACTTGCTCCCCACCTGGACAATGAAAACATTTTTAGTATTGCAGTTGCAAGGTACAAGAAGTTTTTCCACTGTGTCTTGAATTACGTCTGGGTTTTATATTGACAGCAAAGATTAATTAATATTTTACAGGCTTCACTCAGAAGTTCAATCTCTCACAGCATTTCTCCTGTTTTGTTAAGCTCACACTCCCACTCTCCGGGAGAGTGTTTCTTCTTTATCCATTTTTATGAGCAGGTCAGGAAATTTATTGCTCTTATTACAGGCTCTAAATGCAGGTACAGTGGAGAGAAAGAAAGGAAATTATTGAGATTTTCTGAGCAACTTCTTTCTCTTCCTGTCTGAATAGTTCTTCTCTCCCTCAGTCTTAAATAGGCTAAACCCTCCTTTCTTCATTCTCTCTTTCTGCATATCCTGGAACACCAGAGCAGAACACTTTTACACTGGACAGTTTACAGAAGTTCTGCTGTGTATACTGAAAATCCTCTTGCAAGGCTCAAAATACCTGCACTGCTCCCAGAAATGCTGCTGCTACTCAAAAAAGAAAATAGTATTAATAAGAGACCATGCCAGAATAGAGTTTGTAATTAAGAAATGCTGACCAGCTTTTCTGATCAGCCTACTTTGTGCACAGTATTTGACTGGCTACAGAAGTTATTCTTAGTTAATACTTCTCCTGATAGAGATCACACAAATACCCAAAAAGTGCCGTGCACAGCTTTTATGGGGCATTTAGGACCTAATCAAACCCAGCAGGGAAAGGAACTTCTTAAAAAGTAGATGAAATCAGGTTTTGAACTGTTTAGCCTAAACTACTGATGTTCTCACACAGAGGTTTGTTCTTCACTGAGCTTTTCCAAGCACACTTCTTCCACTCTTCATTGCCAAGTGTTTCCAAAACCTAAGGCAGGATTGCATCTTTTAGGAAGGTTCTGCCTGCTGTGCCATCCCAGTGCTCAGCAATCCCCTGTCCCTCTGCCCAGCCCCAGAGGTGTGACACCCCTGCTGTGTTTCCCATTAAACTGCTCTTAAATAGGGACCCACCCAGCTCCCACATTAGTGTCACTTACAGATTTATACAATCTCTTCCAAAAACCTTCTATCCAATTCTCCTTGCCGTGGCTATTTGTGTGCAATGGGTAGAGATGAAAGAATCAAATGTGTAATAAACTTCCCTGGGCAGACAGAAGTAAGCTGTAATTGAGATTATTTCAGAGGACAGAAGATTATTCAGAAATCCCTTGCATCTCTTGAAATGTAGCACAAATGCATTGGTGCAAACATGAAAGTGATAATAATAAAATTCTCAGTTTCTCCTGCCCCTTTCTGCGTAATCAAACATCTGTTCTAGTTCCAGAGTGCCACTCCCCACCTGCCTCAGATGAGCCTGTGTTTGGTGCTTTTATCCCAGAGAGCTTTCACAACACAAGTCAGAATAAATCTATTCAGTATCTTGCTGTTGCTGATGATTTTGTGATGCCAACAAACTCTGCAGCAATTTGCTATAAATGCAATGGTAGGGAAGGAATTTTGATTAAAAAAAGTAGGAAGAAAATTGCAAACTAAAACCCAGTGATGAGGACTTTACTGAGATAGAAAACCTTTAACAATCAGTTAAAGTTTCAGTTTCAGCAAGGCTGGAGTTTGCTCTCCGAGATTGCATTGAGACACTTTGACCTTTCTGTGGAGGCTCCTTCTGGAGCTGGGGCTAGAAGAGTGTTCCTTCATCTGCCAGCTGAAAGGCTGCCTGGGAGCTGAATTCCCAAAGCTGTTCCCAGGTCCTGTTGTGCAGTGAGAGTGTGGCAGACTGGCTGTAGGAGCCACCTTGCCCATGGGAACACCGTGGCTACTGTTTGGGAGGGAGGCACTCACACGAAGCTGAAGGTTTAATTTAATTTGTCTGTATTTGAAGCAGATATAGAAATTCTGCAGTCTCTCCCATCTGGAATTTCCCTGTTGCCAGTGGAATTGCCAGTGTTGGTAGGTACATCACACATAAATAACCCCACGTTTCTGTTCCCTTCATTGTGATTGTGTGACATGAAAGAAATGAGTTTGGGTGCTGTGATAAAATGTATTTCGCCGTGTGCAGGGGCAGTGAAGTCCTTTGGGGTGCTTTTATTGAGCACAAGTTACTGCTAGGTTTGCTCAGAGGTTAAACAAAGAAAATGCAAGCCCTGAAAAGCTCTTTTCTGACCATTTCACACTTCCATTTTGTTCCATTCCTTTTCCTGTCACTCTGTTGTACACACTTGTTTAACACTCAGGATATACAAATAATTTTTAAAGTTAAAAAGTTCAGATTTCAGGATGAAAAGTTACCCATGTAATTCCTGCCATTGCATCACCAACAGGAGTTGTGGGATTCTTTAAGCAGGGGAAATCAGGAGAGATTCCTGTTACAGCAGGAATTTATAAACATGCAAGTTGATTTCCTTGTGATTAAAGGCCAGTTTGACAGTCTGTGGTTTGGTGATTTGTATGATTAAAAAGGAATATTCTTCTGAAAATAGGAACCTTCAAGTTTTTCACCTGTTTTTAAGCTGAACATGATTTTTTCCTGAGAGCCTGTTAGAATTTGCACACAAACATATCTACTTGCCTTTGTCCTATCTGGAAATAACTATTTTGAAACAGGAAAGATATTTTCCAGCTTAATTTTTTTTTCTTCATTTTGAAGAATTTTTTTTCCCATCTAGAAGTAAAAAATTGGTTCACTTCTGAATATTGCTGTCTATTAACACCCTCTGCTACCTGCAGTTCAGACCTTTGAGCTGGATTCAGGTGAAACCATCCTGAGCTCAGTCCATTAACACCTCCTTTAGGAAAGGCTTGGATTTGCTCATGGCTAAAGTCACTGCTGGGCTGCGTTGAAGAGAATGGAAAATCAAGTTGTCAACTGTTGCCTTTTTCCAGTAAAACCATGATCAATATTCCAGGAGCACATTATTTTAAAAGAAGATTTCCAACTCCATAAAGCCAAGATGTTTGAGCAGAGAGTGACATTGCCCAAACTTGGCCATTTTTGGCATTATTAATGAACCCCAGTGTTCCTCAGAAAGGGCAGAATCACCTTTTATCATTCAGTTTTGTGCACTTGCTAATACTTACATGTGTTAGAAGCTGGTCTCCCTGGGCTTAATTACTGGGGGGACACCTTGCAAATTAAACGGAATCATTTTTAATATTAAAAATCTGCTGGAAACTCTTAGTGCTGCAGCATGAAAAGCTTTCTACTCTCTTGCTTTCCTCCTTAATGGAGGATCAAACACTGCCTGTCTGCTTATTCCAGGAACAAGTGCAAGCAATGGCACAAAAATATCCTGTACATCATTGTAATTATTGGGGGGGGAAAAAATCACCACTTTATTCCTGATGTTTTGACTAGACTCCATTGTTCCCTGCAGGCAGCACTCTGCCTTGCTGCTGTTTGTGGGCTGAGCCCTTCACCTGGCAGGAATTGGTGTGGGTTTATTGTCCTCTGAATTTCCTCAGCCCGGAGTGGCTCCAGAAGTGGTGTTTGAAATAGCAGAGTACCCCAGGCACTGAGAGAGCTTCGAGCACGTTTATTCTCTAATGGGAAGAATCCCCTGAACTCCTGGCCCTGCTGAAGGCAGAAATGCATCTCCTGCTTTCTCTGTTCACAGTTAGACATCAGGAGGGTTCCTGCTCTGCCCAGAGCAACTTTAGCTCCTGCCACCTGTGCTGGCCCTGCTCAGCCACACAATTCCCTTTTCCTTTTAATTACAGAGAGGGAAATGTTAGTGCAGTTAGCTGCTCCTGAGCCATCCCTGCAGGTCATTAACGGAGCACAGGAACAGCAGGGTCAGAGGGGATGTTTTACACACTACTAACAAGTCCTGGCTTTTAAGGGATCTTTTCACAGAATCCTGGAATGGTTTAGGTTGCAGCAGCCCTCCAGTATCATCCAGTCCAGCCATTCCTGCAGCACTGCCAAGGCACTAACCCAGGTCCCCAAGTGCCACATCCACACAGCTTTTAAATATTGCCAGGGATGGTGACTGCCCCACTGCCCAGGGCAGCCTGTTCATGGTAACTCAGGGCAGAAATTTTCCCTAATATCCAATTTAAACCTCCCCTGAGGGCTGAGTGTTTGTAGCTGATGCTGCAGGGTGCAAGGAGAGGCTTTCCTGGGAGTTTATCACTAGTTGTATCTACAAAAGGCAGGAATGCTGGGCTAATTTCAAATGATGGATTGTGTATAAAATTAGCTTTCCTTTGGAAAATTTCTTCTTTATGGTGAGTAATGAAAATAATACTTCTCTGGTCAAACTGAATATATTAATGTTTAATATAAAATTAAGATAAATCACTGGTGAACAGTGCAGTAAATACGCACTGAAATCAATCAAGTTTACATCACATCCTATTAATTACTGGGATTCTCTTCCACCAGGCTCTGTTTTGTTGTGCTCACTGTGCTCTCATCCTCCTGAGCCACTTCCATACTCACATCCCAACTCTCCCAGAGGGTTTTTATTCCCCTCAGTACCCACTCACATCTTAGCAAATAGATAAAGCCACAGCGCTCGGCCACAGAGCTGCTCTGCTGGAGGGTGTTTGGGGGCATTTCAAGCTGATGGTGCTGCTCAGGAATCTTCAGTGTTCTGCCCCAAAAATAAGCAGGTTCATTAAGGAGCCATTTAATTTCCATTCCCAGTTTTGTTCATGTCCCATAGAACTGAGAAAGTGGGAGGTTCTGCGATCAGCCAATGTACAGCCACCAGTGGTGGGCTAGTTCTTTGTGCCTCTTGCTATTGTTGTTATTTTTAAAATTATTTTTATTATTATTACCCATTTGTTCTGTCCTGAATATCCTGATGGACTCTTCCACTGGGCTCTGAGTTGCAGCTGGACAGCAGCACTGTCAGGAATCCTGGGCTGTGGGAGGAGCTGGGGGCTGAGCAGGGAGCACATGGGACAGCTGCTGTCTGCTGGCTTCCCATCACCAGCTCTGAGCTCCGGGGCTGCCCTGCCTCAGGAGGGGGAATCAAACCAGCAAAGCACCAGGGGCTGTTCCTCCTGCTGCCTTAGGTTTTAACCTTTATACTTTTCAAATCCTGCACTGCCAGTGTAACTCTGAAGTTCCTGTAGCTTGTTAAGTGCTGTTCTCTTATATTGAGATAGACAAAGCCTCTCCAGCTCGCTCTCCAAGGACACCCAGACCCTCCTGGGCCCAACAACTGCAAACCTTCATCTTGGGGACACAGGGGCAAGCTTGGGCAAATTCCATCCTTGCCTGGCTTCTGCTTGGGCAATTGATGCTGATATCAAAGTGGGAAGAACTCAGGAGCTGTCATTGT
The DNA here is from genome assembly GCA_013396875.1 of Vireo altiloquus. Taxonomy (NCBI): domain Eukaryota; kingdom Metazoa; phylum Chordata; class Aves; order Passeriformes; family Vireonidae; genus Vireo; species Vireo altiloquus. Next base: position 305,694 of record VZRF01013860.1, on the reverse strand, counting down.
CCATTTTGGGATGCACTGAGGCAGGAGCCTCTGGAGCCCAGAGTGTGACCTCTGAAAGCCTTTGAAACAAGTACCTCCTTTATTCCTGTCTGATCTCTGTTTCTAAGTAGCCATTTAAGGCATCACCCTGAGCTGGCTCTTAGCTGTGCATGGGGAGAGGGAAAGTGAAAGGAGAGGAAAAAAATGCACAGAATTTCCGCAGACTCTGGTTTTCCTCCCTTTATTTCCATAGCTGGTGTGCAGGGCCTGAGCCAGGAACAGGTGTCCTTGTGCAGGGGGACTCACAGCCTGGGCTCTTCCTTTTCCCGGTGCCAAGTGTGCCAGGCTGGTGCTGCTCGCTGTGTGTGGGTGCCCTGTCCCTGCAGCATGTCCCAGCTGTGGGTCAGGACACCCGGGGCCCATGGAGGAGTTGTGGGCAGAGCCCTCTGTCCATGCAGCTGTGGAGCTCAGGCTGCCTGAGGCTGAGCCAGGAGCCCTCAGCTCCCCATGGCCACTTTCCTTACGGGTTTTTTTTGCTTTCATTGTGTTTGACATTTGGAAGGCTGAGCCTCGTTCCAGGCAGGCACCAGGCTGGGAAATGAGCTCTGCGAGATGGAGAACAGATGAAAAAGGGGAAAAGAGTGACCACAAAATTAAAATGAGATTTGAGGCAGATTTTTGGCTTGTGTGATATCTGTTCAAACTAGAAACCAGAGACTTTAAAAATGAGAGCAAACGTGGTCCCTCTTTACCCTTTGGGAGACAGAGACAGCTTGGCTGGTTTGGTGCTTTTAATGCTCAGAACACCAATTGCCCTGCTGAGGTACCAACAGGGGTACTTGCAAGGCCAATGCTGCTTCTGTGAATTTTATTTTTTGTACTCCAGCTCTCCTTCTCTTTCACCATTCTATATAAATGCTGTTTTCTGCCAGTATTAATTGGCTACTGCAGCAACAAAGTCCTGTACCACGGGCCAAGGAAAGGCTGAAGGAGAGCACAGCTCCTGTGCATCATCCTGGAATGCTGGAGCAAGCAGGCACAATGTGTTTGTTTCTATATTAACATATCAGCAACAAACTCAATTTCATCTGCAAGCTCAGTTTCTGCCTTTCTCAGCCTCCTAGTGAGGCTGATGTATCTTCTGAGAATGTCAAACAGTGGCTCCAAAATAGAATAAATTCTTAATAATGTCATCAGATAGTTAAACATTAGCACTTGCAAAAATGTTGGCATTAAGTGTTCTCATTAAAATCGGTTTCTTCTTGTTTATGGCAAGTAGGGTTAGGAATGCTGAGGCAGCAGGATCTGTGTCTCCTTCAAAACCAGCCCTAGATCCATCCTGAAATGCTGTGGCAGTGCTGAGGAAGCCAAGCCCATGTCCAGTAATGGCTTAATTGGGTTGAGCTGAGAAGTGCCCAGAGGGGCTGGCCAAGGTCAGGGCTGGTTTGACCTGGCAGGGAGCAGTGAGCTGGGATGGACTCAGAGAATCTCCTGGGTGGGAAGGGACCCAGCAGGATCACAGAGTCCAACTCCTGACACAGACACCCCAAACCACACCGAGAGCTGTGGCCAGAGAAAGCTGCCCCTCAAAAGGCTTGGGGAGGTGGAAGATTTCCCTCTAGGCAAGGAAAGCTGAGGCATGGAAAGTGTTGCTAGTGGAGATTGTATAAAATCAGTCTTGATTTCTGCAGCTGGGGAGTTTTTCCTGGGATCGTGGTACTGCCCTGAAACTTTCCTGAAAATCACTTACCAATAGGTTACTCTCACTGATCTCATTTACACAAGACTTTGGAGGGGTTTTTTTCAATAAATAGGATTCTTTCTGAAAGGTTAAAATGCTAAAGAAATTACAGTATTGTAACAGCATGTTATAAAAAAACTAGGAAAAACATTGTTTTTACAAGGAATCAAAAATCTTCTCCCAGTGCAAGGTCCAGTCTAGGATGCAAAGCCTGGCTCACCAAAGCTGTGTTAAAGGGGTCTAGAAAATTAAGATGAACTGATTCTGTTGAACCCTACCAAAATGGGTTCAGTTGTTTGTTTGGTTTTGGTTTTGAGACAGAAATATTTGGAGGGAATTAAAATGGGAAATGAACAGAACTGTAACTTCCCTTGCAAACATTTTGGGTGAAAACAATCAAAGGAAGAACAGTACTTCTGTGGCTGTGAAGGTAACTGAGTCCTCCAATATGCTGTGCTAATGGTTATTTCTACTGTAACAATGTATCCTGAAATGTATCCTGCAAGGAGGATGGGAAAAGAGTTTTCAGTGGAGAGTAGGTAATATTTTGACTTAATCAAGAGGATAATATTAAATGACTCATAAAATAGTTGGCCAGATACAATGAACATAGCTTGAAAACAAGGCAAAGATATTCCCTTGCTTCCCTGCCCCACAGTGGTTCGAGGAGGAGATTTCCAAAACATAACTGCCTTCAGAAATGTGATTGAAATACAGAGATATCATCTGAGGGGAGTCTGCACACACAGGGATCTCAGCTCAGAGGGGCAGCAGGGAGGGAGGAGGGAACAGGAGCTGGGAGAGCAACTCCTCTTAAAATCAGGTTGTACTGCAAAATGTACTTGTGGCTCTGGTGGTGAATTAAAAGCCCATTTTGGATTGTGGGAAAGCTGTTTTAGCCCCCTCAGGATATTAGAGACGAGCTGTGCCAGGGGGGTTGGGTACCAAGGCATCCCAGCTTCAGGTCGCCTTCAGGGATCTACTGAATTTAGGAGTTTTTAATGAGCTCTGGCTCCACAGAGAAAAGCAATCCAAGTGGTAATTAGGCATTTCATTTACTGAGATGACCAAAATAAGGCTGCAAAGTGGTTTTGAGACTGATAGGCTACCTTTTGGAATATTTTTTCCTAGGTGAGTGCCATGAGTTTCATTCACTGCATTCCTCTCTCCTTTCAGCCAAGCTGGGATTGAATAGATTTCAGACAAACTCTAAATGGAGAGCTGTATGCACTCATGAAGGTTTCTCAGAACTTTATTGGTTACAAATACTAACAATACCTGCAAGGCCCTGGAAGCTTTTGCTTTGCTGCAGCTCTTTCCAGTGGTTTCTCTGCTTGAAGGCTGGGCACAAAGGCAGGCCTGAAAACAACCCCACACAAACACAGATTGGGGATGTTGTATTGTTTCATTGCCCATTTCTCCCTCCCTTGCAGGAGCTGAGCAGTTTTTCTGCAGTGCTGAATTCAGCCCCACTGCTCAGTCTAACCCCCAAACTCACCAAATTCCTGCAAGGATGAAAATCAACTGCCTGCTAAATGAGGAGCTGCTCCAGGAATCAAATAAAATGCTGATAGCCATTTTTAATTTATTAATTGAACTCTTGAAAGCATTTCTTCAGCAAACAGCTTTTTGTAGTTGTGATCATTACTGTGTAGGGATAATCCAGCCCTTCCTGCTATTCCATGGTATACTGGGAATGTACACATTGAATCATCTGGTGCCCCAAATTTGGCTCAGATGCCAGGATGAGTTAGTGCATAGTTAAATATCTGGCAGATTAATAAAAAGCATTCCCATCCTCTTTCCATGTGCAAGAGACTTGCAGTGAAAATGTATGTGAGGAAAATAAAGTATTGGGAAAATAAAGCCATCTGGTGTGAGAACAGCAGAGCTTGTTGAAAAATGGTGTCTGCTCCGAAATGGGCACAAAACAAACAGACAAAACCCCTCCCTGTGATTTTAATTTCTTCCAGTTGCCTTAGTTCAATAAATATATTCCATTCTTTTCCTCTCCTCCACTGAAATGTAGTTTCCAAGCTTGAGAAGGAAGAGCTGCTTTGAAATGAGTAATTGAGCCATTCAGTTTTCATTCCTTAGGACAGAAACAGGAATTTTTTTTCCTAAACAAAACACTTGAGTGTAAGGTTTGACTCCTGCAGGAGTTCATCCAAAAAATGCAGAAATCTTGGAAAGTTTATATTTAAAGACAGGGGCATTTTTCAGTGAAAAATCCTAAGTTCGAAAACATGAGATCTGAAAGTTTCAGGCAGAAATAGTGAACAGGATCCAAAGGCAACTTGAGTCAACAAAATGACTGAAGAAAAGCCATAAATGGCATAACATAATCCTGAAGGAGAATTGAAACAACAGCCCATGGCACAAAACAAAGTGAGTTACAATTATGAAATGAGGCTGGCAGTGTTTTGCTCCTCCACCAGTGCAAGTTCACTGAAGAAGATTTCAGCTGTCTCCAGTTCTCCACAGCGCTGGGAGCAGTGAGGAGCACAGGGCAGGTAAGAACCAGGGAGCAGGAAGGGCCTCATTTCCCTCTTCCCACCACACTTAAGCAACACTTTGAAGGCTTTTCCCTCATTGCTGACCTTAACAGAACTCCTTCATAAAAGGAGAGAGCTCAGGATCCTGTTACTGTTTAGCTCAGGTCTGAATTTCTTGTGTTTAATGTTGACTTGCAAAGTTATTGAATTGAAGAGCACAAAATGTCTAATTGAAGAGCGCAAACTAAAACTTTATATCCTTTCCAGCTACCATCATTTTCTGTGTGCTCCAAATAGTCTTAATCAATTAGTGGCAACTCTGGGGGACACAAGGGCAGAGATCCTACAAAGTTTGCGCAGTTTTAGAAATAACTGTAGCTGGAATTCATCACTCAGAGTGTAGTGTATGTTTTATAAATACACATTGACAATATAATCAAATATTCATCCTCCTCAGCCATTACTGCAAATCCATTCTCCCCTTCAGATGTTCAATGCATGTTTTCTGAAGATGCATCCTGAGAGAATTTCAGGTTTTATATGTGATGTGAGATTTGTATTCCCATTCCTGAAGGATCTTCCTCCACTGTGTCCACCAAATTGAATTTCCACTGTGTTAGGAATGTTTTCACATCTTGCATTACTTCTACTGCTAAAAGCTGGTTTTTGTGTTATCTTTCAGCCTCCCAGAATGTCACAGTCTGAACTGGAGGGATTCTGGCAGAGTGGTTCCTGGAGGTGCTCCCAGGGGTGGCAGAGGCACAGCAGCAGCTTCACCCTCACGTGAACAATTCCAGTGGAATTTCAACTGGAGGGAGGAAACTGGACAGGTAGGGACAGCAACTTTTTAATTTTCCACTTTTAATAACCTAAAAACACTAATTCAGAGACTCATTAAAGCTGAGATTATCCTCACCTCTATTTAGGAAAGCAATTAACCAGTTTAGAGAGTCCCTAAATGCTCTCCCAAATGGTAGAGATTAGGGAGCATCACTCTGGATTCGGCAGTGGATTACAAGGTGGAGAAAAAGAGACTTGGCTGGTAGGGTTATGTCAAGAAAAGGAAATTATGCTGTTTGATTGATGCACCCAATTAAAACTGTCTGAAAGAGCTCAAATTCAATCACAGGCCCAGAGAAGTGCTCACGAATGCTCTGAAGAGCAATAACTGTTCATACAAATTATTTAGGAGAAAATTTGTAGGAGAAAATGTACTGGAGAAAATCTGAACTGTTCACGGTCAGTTCTGGAGTAGAAACTGCCAAAAGTCATTAAATTATTCACTAACCATCATTTGTTCAGCTCAGTGTATCACAAAAGTTATTGATTAGGTAGTTTATAGGAGCTGGATGTATTTACAGAAATGTGTTTCTCTTCCCTCTTGTTAGTTTGTAGCATGTTGGGGTTTTCTTAAGAAAACCAGAGGGATTAAGTTGTGCATTATTTATGGCAAATGCTCCATACTCAGATCCTGAGCTAATGGGGATGGCACCATGAGAAGTTTCTAACTATTCAATATTGCATTTCAGTTTTCAAAATGAACAGCCTTGGCCTAAAAAATATATTTGAGCTAATGAGAGAAAAGCCAAGCAAGAATCATAGTCATAATACATATGAAAGAGTAAAAGCCTTCTGGTGGATATTTATCAAAATCTTTGTTGTTTGAAAGGCAAGGTGGTTTTTTTTTTCTTTTTCCATTCTTTACTTCAGCACAGCAGAATTTTCCCCAAGTGGGATCAACAGCTTTTTACCTTGCAGCAGCACAAATTCCTGACTCTGACACTGGGCAGTGTTGGGTATAATGTGTTCTAAACCCCTGAAAGTGCCTGGCACCTGCAGAGGGATCTGTTTGTCCTTTCATGAATCCATCTCTGTAGCAGGGGATCAGAAGCTTTTCACTGCTCCCTGACAGAGACAAAAATACCTCAGCTCGAACTTTAGCAGTGAATTCCAAGAGTATCTTTTTTTTTTCTGTATCTTTTCTGTCTTACTCCCCAGAGTGTGGGAGGAGGTTTCCTCCCAAAGCCACAGAATGTAAATGTGTATTTCCAAATGTGCAGAGGTGCAGGGTTCCTGCAGCCCTCAGAGCTCAGGGAGGGACAGGAGTTGCTGAAACATCTCATCCCACTGGGATCACTGCTGCGGGCGGAGAGGGAAGCAGGACGAGGAATGCTCACCCTCCAGTTACTCTGATCTGGCGTATGGTTTTAATCTCTTGGAAGGAACAGGAGAGTTTAAGCCTGGCGAGGATTACTGTGGTAGTTTTCTCTTGCTTGTGCTTTGTAAATGTAGGTTTAAGTGCCTTCCCCTGTCCCAGATCTCCCAACTTTGGTGTGCTGCTGTTGCTGGGTTTGGCCCCTATGCAAAACCAAAGGTAGTGAAATTCCTCTGGAGTGGGGATGAAAACTCAGACTGTGGGTGTGGATCTGTAACAAGCTGATCTGAGTGTGATACTAAAACTCCTCCAGTGCTGCAATCTCGGAGCGGGAGGTGTGCATGGAGGTGCCAGACTGTTCCCAGGAATCTGTGACTGCCTGCTCAGCACAGCCATTGCTGCACGAGAATATCCAGAATAATTGGGGCTGATTGCAGTGTCACTTCTGGGAGCCTCTGTGCCAGCAGCCACAAATCCATCCTGGATGCTGAATGCTAGCACATGCCAATATGGAAAAGGCCTGTTGCTTTCAGTGTAAATCAGTTTACAGCTTTTGTGTCCTGCAGGCTGACAGGATCCACTGTGGCAGCACCAGGAGAGTGCTTGGCACTGCTCACTGAGGGGCTGGAGAAGGTTGAGGACTAAAAATGAAGAAACTTCTCCTTTTTTAGAGCCCTTGTCCCCTTTCTAGTTACTTTGGGAAGACTCTTACATTGCAGTGCTAAACCCTTTTTCACCAGTGGCCTGAAAGCAACAGATGTCTGAGTGTTGCAGGTTATTTAGACAATTTCTTCCTAATTCATAACTGCTGAAGCACCAGCACGAGGAAAATGCAGAGTTGTGCTTAGCAAGGCTTGGGGTTGAGATTCAGTGTCCACAATTGGAGTTGCAAGAATTAAGCAGGAGTGATTTTTAATGAGGAATTGCAATTGGTTCCTTGCTCCCTGGCAAACTGAAAAAGACACAAAATCAATCAAAACTCGGTGTAAATTATTCATCTGACTTTACTGAGTTTAGCACAAACAACCCAATGTGGCAGCGATAAAAGGTTCTTTGCTCTGAGGGGCAGCAGAGCCCTGAACCCAAAGCACAGCTGAGTTAAAAAGCTCCAGTTTGGGTCTCAGGACCTTTCCCATTCCAGCTATAAACAGACACTTGTAGCTTCCCAGGCTCTGCAGGGAAAAAGTGCAGCAACCATCAACATTTCACACCCAGCCTTAAAAAAGGTACCACGTTGGATTAGGAGAATAATGAATCTTTCAGATGAACAAACGTTCAAATCCTGGAGCCCTCGCTGGTGAGACAGAGGTTTAATGAACTCTTTAGAGGTCGTGTAAATTGGCACCACTTCAATGGAGCCCACAAAAAACCCTAGGCCTGCCTTTATATAAATATACGGTAATGATCTCCCTCTCTTCTCTTGGGAAGCTTTTATCCTCAAAAGCCACCTTCCATGGGAATTATCTTCATCATTTTTTCCCCATTTTAAGCTACAGGCTCTGGCTTCTCTATTTAACTGTAGCATTTTCTATCAGAAAATCAGGCAGTGCTTTCTAAGGGTAGCTCATGCATTGAATTCAGCTGTCACAGCTACTTGTGCTGCCTTGGGTAATTGGCTCCTCACAAATCTTTATTTAAAATATAAAGGCAAATAACTATTAAGAACCTTAACCTAAACTGAAGCAGTAAATTAGCCCACAAATTTCTTTTACGGCTGCGTTTTGCTTGGATTTGCTCAGGCCATAAATCAGAGCTGAGCTGGAGGTTTGCAGGGTGATGGTCACAAGGGGCTGAGCCTGGAGCCATAAATGTTAAAGCTGAGGAGGCTGAACCAGGAGTGATCTGAGCTCTCCTCCACACAGGGTCTGCACATTCTGCTGCTTCCTCAGGGTCACAGGGCTCTGTCTCATGGTTTGAGCACTTGGAGGATTGTTTCAGGGATAATTTTTAAACTGTAGGGTGGGAGGAGGTTGGTGGGGGCCAGCTTTCTCCAGTGAGCAATGGTTGGAGCCAGCACTCAGACCACAGGATGGCAGGATTTGGCTCTTTAGCCCTTTTGCTTTGGACTCGTGTGCCCAGAAAAAGGCTGGGAAGCAGGGGTGGAAAAGAGCAGGAGGAGCAAAGGAAATGATGGCTGAAAAAATTGTGAGGGAGTTCCAGGCAGGGCAAGGCAGGGGCCTTGCTGGGCTGAGCCTCCTGTTTCCTAAAGAACATTCCAGGAACCACTTGGGGTCTTGGGAACGCTTGGGGAAAGCAAAGATTTGGGCTGTAAATACTTTGGTAAGGTCAGTTGATGGCTCCCACTCCAAAACTGCTGTTTGATTTCTCCTCTCAGTGCAGACCTTGCCCCTTGGATCTGACTGAACTCTGACAAACAAGTGATAATAGGGATTGTCTTGGAAAGGTCACTCGAGCTCCAGGGTGCTCTTCCAACCTGCAAGGCACAGGAAATCCATAAAATAAAGATTTGCTTCTGGTCCTTAGTGCTGCTGGCTACAAGCATTGGTGGGTTCATGGAGCTGCACAAGGAATGTCACAGGCTGTGGAATTTATTCACCTCAGGGCCAATTGTCAAGCCTACAGCAATGCTGCAGGTGTGTGGTGTGGTTTTGGCTGAATGAAATGTGCTCAATTCCTCTGTGAGTCCTGGAGAAAAGTACAATCCAACAGCACCAGGATTTAGGCACCCAGCTCAGTGGATTGAGGATAGTCACCAACTCGGGTGAGTTTTTTGGGGCCTTACACCAGCTCAGTGGATTGAGGATAGTTGCAGGTAGGAGTAAGTCCTTGTTGGAATATTCCTGTGGTTTTTAAATACTGTACTGGATCCATGTTCTCTGCTATGGAAGTAGGTCAAGGAGTTTGCTTTCTGGCATTTTCTCCTCTGCCTCTCTGTTATATCTTTGCAGTCAAATTCTTCTTTAAAGTATATGTCAATTAAAAATTCAGGGCTTTTGTTCTTTTACTACACCAGCACTTGGAGAACAGTGTTGGGTGTTAAGACCTGAATTTGTATTCCAATAGTGTTGCTTGAAGATGAACTTCAGAAAACTCAAGTTCTTCTGGACCTGGGTGCCTTGTTCTTTAAAGCTGCTCTTCTGTAAATGCTGGGGTTTTAGTGATGTCTAATAGCAGATTCTTACACAAATTCACCCAGTTTAGCCAACCAACATCTTGTAACACCCTCAGAGAAGATGAAATAACTGGATTTTCCCTTTCTCTCCTGGGGTTCGAGTTTTGCCTCCCAGTATTCCAAATATATTTTCCTCAGAGAGAGATGCAATTCTAGAGTTCCGTGAAATTATGACTCCAACTCTGTAAAACCTCCCTGACACCAGTTTGTAGTGGGTTTTGTTGCTAACTCAGAATGGTCTCCATGGTTCCCAGTGTTGGTCTCTGAATTCCTCTCTGATGTCAGTGTTTGTCTGTGTCTCTCCCATGCCATGTAAATTCTATATAATGTACAGCATTGGGCTGGGGTGAGGTGTGAATTATGTGAGCTGCTGTAGCTAAAGCACGAGAAGGAGCAGCCACTGTTTAATTTCCTCACATTCCTCCATCCTAAAGCAGAAAACCTTTCCTACACAAGCCTTTCTCTGGACGTCAAGTACTTCTGGCTCAGGTTGTGCATTTTCCCTTTTGTTTGGGTTCTGAATCCCTGCACACCAGCCCTGGTCAGCCTGACCTCGTATTTCTGCCACCTGCGCTCCACAGTTCAGATTGTTCAGAAATTCTTCTCTATAAATCTGATGCCCATCAACACCTGAAATGTGTTGTTCTTCTTTATGAGTTGTAAATACTTTTAAAAGCCCTTTTGCCATTTATTTTCCCTGTGTGCTTGTGCCAGTGCAGATCTGCTGTTTGTGTTCTTCTCCAAGTCATCTCCTTTGCTCCTGCAGCTCAAATACCAGCAGAGTGATCAGGTGCTGCAGTCTCAGTCTCCAGCTCTGGTACAAATTCCTCTACAAACTTGGCCAAATCACTGGATTTCTGTGTTGTGTTTGTAAGCTGTGAAATGGCACCTGACTCTTCTCTCTGGTGCTTTTTACCTTTCCAAAGCAGTGTGTGTAACCTTGGCTAAGTTAGAAGCTAAAGCTTATTAAAAACAATAATTGTGGTCTGAAATTGCTTCTGACGTTCTCCTTCAGTGGGGTGGGGAGGGGCAAAGCTGCTCATTGCTTTGGGACAATTTCCTGGAAATTTAAGCCTCACATTTTTCCTTGGGTTAATTGGCTTCTCTTTTCTTTGTTTTTCAGGAACAACAGAACTCATGCAGGTTGTGTTGGGGTGTTTGGGAGCAGCATTGCTGCCTCTGCCCCCACACTGCAGCAGGGCTGCCCCTCACTGCCCCTCATGTTCCAGCTCCATCCAGAGCATTCCTGGCTGTGCTGAGCAGGATGTGCTCCTCTCAGGGAGAGCTGAGTCCAGACCAGCTCCCTGTGCCATGGTTCTCACCTGGAAAGTGAGTAGGAAGTTGTTTTTCCCTTCATGTGGACAGCAGTAAAGATGTTTGAGGTTAGTTGGGTTATTCCAGGGTGTTTTTTTGCCTGTGGGAGCTTCCCCAAGGAGGCTCATGCCCACACAGGGCTTCGGGAGCAGGAATCCTCCCTCTGGCTTTGTGCACATTGGGGTGCTGAAAATCCCCCAGTGCTTTATAGACTAACTAAACCTGATTTTATTTATCTTTTAATTGAGCCCCTTTGAGGCAGCAGCTGGTTTGTTTGTGGATATTCATGACTTTTTTAGCTCCCTCTCTCCTGGGTTTAGCTGACTCCCTTTTTTGGCACATGCATGTGGTTCAGCAAACCCTATTTCCCTGTCACTCCAGAATGTTCTGCAATGAGCCACTTCCAGCTGCCTGGGGAGGGGAGCAGCCTTTGGATGGCCATGGGAAGGGCCTTGAGGGGAGGCTTCAGTGTCAAAGAGAGCCTATGAAACCTCAGCTTCCTCAAAAGAAACACTTCAGTATTTACTGGGTGAAGGAGATGCTGAGCCACTTGGATATAGAGTATCAGGAATGTTCTTACATCCTTTTCCATGAAAACACACCCTGAGTGGTGGATGCTGCTTTGGTCCCACAGCTCCCAAGGGACCTGTTCTTCCTGGGACCTGTTCTTCCTGGGACCTGTTCTTCCTGGGACCTGTTCTTCTGGGAGTGTGTGAACACATCCAGCATGGAGGTGAAAACATTGTCTGGCTCCTCAGGATGAGGGAGAGGCTGGATCCCAGGTAACCATGGCAACCAGGCTGTCACTGGGAGCATCAAGATATTTACATACCAAAAATGAAATGCCCAAATGCACAACAGACATTAATGCTCCAGCACATGTGGAGATCTTACCCTCGGTTTTGTTCCTCAGGGGTGCTGGCAGGTAAGGATGTTTCTCCCTCCTCTGTCTCCTGCATCAGCAGCAAATATTGTTTCTGGTGATAAATGTAATAATGGCTCCCAGTTAAAAGGGGATCTTTGAGTTTCGAGTTGGAGAAACACTGAAGATGATTTTATGTTCACCTTAAAAAGTTTCCATCTGTCAGACACTTCCCAGCCCAGTGTGCTCACATCAATATTTATAACACCCAGCCCAGTGTTTTCACAGAAGAGCCATTAATACAACATATCAGCGCTGGTGACAAGTTACATTTTATTGCTGTCAACAAACAAAGATGTTCTTTGTCTGCAAACTCCCTTTTTTTTCCCTTTTTTTAATCAACCGTTAGGTTTGAGTTTTGAAGGAAATGTGTAGATGTGCTTTCCAATGTTTTCTGGAGGGCTACTGGAGACATGACAGATGGAGCTTGTAGGAGCTGATGGAAGACACTGATTAATTTTCCTAGGAGATGAAATAACAGTTTTGGTGTAGGTTCTTTGCTTGGTATAATAAAAATTCACTGAATTCCTGAGGAGAACCAGGGAACTTCAGAAGGGGAGTCTCCAAAATAAAGATTTAATTTTGAAAACGCCTCAGAGTTTTGATCACAGTGCCAGTCTGATTTAATTCCATTTGTACTTCCCACCAGTGTAAAGGGGGTGGGGGCCAGATCCAAGCCATGAGACTTGGGAGTTTTGTGTCACTGCATCATGGAGTCACTTCCACCTGTCCCTGGGGGCTCTGCCACAGCTCCTCACACCTCTCTCCACCTCTCACCCCTGCAACTTGATGCAAGATCTTTCAGGAGTCCTCTGGCAAACCAGCTTTGGATCCACTCTGTGCCCCACAGCACTGCTTATTTTTCTTCCTGTGCCGATGAGTCTCTTCAGAGGGTTATCAATGTGTATGGAAGGAAGGAATTTAATGTAAGTGGCTTTTTTTTTTTTAAACAAAAATCAGTTTAAAAAAGCTACTCCTGCCAGTTGGAACTAGTCGGCTCCAATGGTCTGAGTTGGATTTAAGCAGCAGTAGGTGAAAAATGGAATATGTGAACTAAGGCTGTCAGCTGTGCAGCTGGTTAATGGAACTGATAACTGTGTAACGATCCCCTGCTAATACCCACATTTGAAACCACTTAAAATGCGATAAAATAGCTCCGTTCCACAAAACTATCCATTGAGGCAACTGTGCCTTATTGTTGCACAATTCCCTTTTCCAGTCCTTGTGGAGCTGTCCAGCTGCCAGCTCTGTCAGAGCAGCCAAGTGCCTGCACACACCTGCTGCTGCTCCTTAGCACTGGCTCTGGGGGAAAGGTGAGACCTCCTGGGAATAGTCCTGAGCCTCCTCTGAATTTTGGAGCTGATTGCAGACTCACATTGCTCTGATGGAACAGTGTGCCATCCTTGGTGCTCTGCCAGGTTCTGTTTAATTGTTCTTTATTAAGAGCAGCCCCAGGCAGGAGATAATCCATGCACAGGCCACGATCCCTCCTGACCGAGCTGCATCCCACGGCTTGGGAGGAACCTGCTGCAAGGCTCACTCAGGTAAGGTCCTCACAGGTGCACTTAGACCAAATGCAAGGTGATCTCCTCGTGAGAATAAAGGAGCTCATGTTGTTAATTCTCTGTTCTTTCATTTCCTCTCTCATTCTACCATGTGCTGCTCTCTCATATCATTTGGAAAAGCAAGGGAGAAATGGAAACACAGGCAGAGACCAACGGCAGTGTTCTGGCAGTGCAGGTGGTGGGGAAATGATCACCCTCAGCTCTGCTCACTCGTTTGGCTCTCATTTGAAGGTCATGGCTTTGAGTATCTCTGCAAACAATGCACAGGACTATGACCAAAGTAGGGGGAAAATTCAAGACTAGGATAAAAATGTGGAACTCTTTAAAATACTCTCCAAAGCCTGAGAGTCCATAGCTGTCCCTGCCCAAACGATGGTTGGCATTTGTGTAGCCAGATCTGTGCAGTCCCCGAGCTGCTGTTCCAGCTCGTGCAGGCTGCAGCATCCCAGTGCTGACTTTACCTTGGGAGCTGGTGAGCTCCTGAAAATGCACATCCCAGATTTTCCAAGGTCAGGGTTCACTCCCACTGCATTCAAAGGCATTGGGATTGTGTGGCCAGCCCAGGTATGGTGACACTCAGCAATCACAAAAACAACAAAGAGAAATCAATGGTTTTTTCCTGTCTACTTTCAGTTTTACAGCACCAGCACAGTCAGAGAATGTTGTATTTGTGCTCTTCAGCTGGATGTGCCTTTGGATATTTTGGTTATTTGGGGAAAAAGGCAATTTGAAGTAATCTACTGACAAAAGAGTTTTGAAGGGGTTTTTAGTGTCTTGCTTTAAGAAATAGAGTGGCTCAAGCCTGGATTCAGATAGCAAATCCAATTTCCTGTCCAGAATGGCAATGCCAGTGTGGTAATTACACCATGAAGGACAATACTAATTTTAAGGTATATGTGGGTGGAGAAAGAAAAGGAGATTGAAATAATCAACATGTGAAATGTGAAATCATAAGTGAATCCAGTTTCCTTGGCAACTTCTGCTGTGCAGGCTGAGTATCCCTGAGAATTCTCTGGGAAGTGAGTGTGGGCAGCAGGTACTTACTGGAGATGGGCCAGCTTTTGAGGAGAGCAGTGGGAAACTCTGCTGCAAACCTGGTTCATGTGTGGTTTTGTTCTTCCCATTGAACTCTGTGCCTTTGTTTTCACTTCCCATTGAGCTGCTGGTGGCTCTTTTCCCTGGCAGAGGTGAATATGTTTGTTGAAGTCCCTCTTTTTTTCATTGAGAAATTGAATGGTCATTAAATTGTGTTACTTAAATAGTTATGGCAGAAGAGCCTTTGGTTAAAGCTAGACCAAAACCAGTTGAACAAAAAGTAGAGAAGTATTTTGCTTTGGTGTTTCAGACACAGGAATGCCTAGAACCAAGCTCGAGGCTGATGTCTTCATTAAATCATTAAATTCATGCATTAAATCATCACAACTGAAGCATCAAAGAGCTCACAAGGCTTTAAGAAAAGAGGAAGTGTTGGGTTGTTTAGCTTTTCCCATCCATCATTTCAATCTTTGCATGATATCTTCAAAGATTTTCTTTTTAATAAAAATGGAATTGTCTCCAATCCCATGAGTGAGCCTTACAGGGAGAAAGTAAAATTGTGAGACCCTAAAAATCACAAGGAATGACAATAAAGTTGGGTTACAGACTTAATTGGCTTTAATTGGAAAACCATCTACTGGGAAAAACCCTCAAACATAGCTGAACAATACTGCAGGTTAAAGGGAGTTCCTGAGGAGAGAGGTAATGGGTATAGGGGATCAGGAAAGGAATAAGCGATGTTGAACCCAAAAGAGGAAAATTGGAACAGGTTTGCTTTATACATCTCTATATAAATACAATTCTATATTTATTTGCATGTATATGTAAATGTATAGATACTGTTGTCCGTTGTAAATCATTTTAGATTTCTTGTACAAAATATCATTATTGGGATAAAAAGTTGAAAGATATTCTTTACTACTCTCACTTCCCTTGCCTTTCCTCTCTGCGGTAGCTGCAGTGAAAGTGGAGCTAATTCTGTTTCATGTTTGGACACACATTTTGATGTGACCACAGGAAACTGCCCCAGCACTCCAACTGTTGCTGGAGGGGTTTTTTGGATGAGTATCCCAGTGGATTTCCCAGGGGAAAAATGCCCTCTGGACCCCAATGCCAGCTCAGGCCTCAAGGGCAAACTTGGCACAAAGCAATCACTTTTCCGTGGTGGTTTTTGACAGGAGCAAAGTCTGTGCAGGAGTTGGGTGTGCTGAAAAGGACAATTGATTGTGACTCTAGAGAACTGTGATCAGGATTTACAACTGCAGTCCCTCCTTGATATAACCACCAGCAGATGTTCAATGAAGGAGTTTGTGAGGTATTTCTTTAGTTTCTCCCAGGTACTGGTACCAGATCTAATGCCAGCTGCTCGTTTTAATATGAATATTTCCTGGTGTGTTAACTCAGCCTAATCTCCTAAAATAGCTACTTTTTTACTGTAATTTGTATGTGACCTTTGTAGCAGAGTATCTGAGAACACAGGGAGGTTAATGAATTCTGTCTCTTCTCACCAGTGTGAGGCACTGAAGTAATAATCTCTCTTTAGAGAAGGGAAAAGAGGACATGTGTCATGTCCAATATTTGAGCCTGTGGCTGAGCTGTGAACTAAACCCAGCTCTCCAGAGCCAGGCTCAGAGCTGGAGCAGATAGGTCACTCTTGCTCTCACTAGACCATCCATGGGATGAATTGCTGTGTATGTTTAAAAAGCACCACAAGTTTTTGAATCCAGGATCCAAATTTCCTCTGCAGATTTTGCCTTCACTGCTCTGCCCCAGCTCTTGGGGTGGTTGTTTCATGTTGTAACAAGTGCCAAGGTTCTGGCTTTGCTGGGGGAAAGCAACGCTTGGAGCACAGACAGCAAAGGCTTTTCCTCTCCTGAAACCATTTTGTGTGGCTCTGGCCCCAAGGAATCTCCTTTCTCCTGACAGGGCCAGTGCTGAAACCCTTAGCACGACCTTCCCATTACCACTGGGGCTTTGGTAAGTTGTGACAAGGTTTGCAAATCAAAATCAAATGATTTTGCTGCTGCCACCTGTAGCACCATCCCCTCCCAGGCCATCACATCAGGCACGAGCATCGCCCCTACAAGGTACAGTGGGTGATCCTTTTCCCTTCTTTCAGTTTGCTGTTTTCAGTTTGCTGTCCTGCTTCTGCCCTTTTGTCCTTTTTGTTCTTCTCCTGTCTTCCATCTGTCTTTACATCAGCAGTTTTTATCCTTCCTTCCCTTCCATCTCTCTGTCCTTCCTCCTTCTGTTTTTTCTTCTCCCATCTGTTTTTCCATCTAGTTTGCCTCCTCTCTGTCTATACATGTTCTTCCTTCCACCCTCTTTTACATCCTTCTGTTCTTTATTCTGCACTCCACTCCTTCCTTCCTCCTTTTGCCCATGCTTCCACCCCTCTGTTCTACCAGTCTTATTTCCATCCATCTCTCCTTCCCTTTGCCCTGTAGTGTCCCTTTCTGTCCCTCTTTCCACCCATTCTTTCCTCCTATTCATTCTTTTTCTGTTTGTCCTTCCTTCCAGCTGGCTCTCCTGTCTGCTTTCCTTTTGTCCATCCATTCCTAAGTCTGTCCTCCCTTAGGGATCCCCCATTATCTATCAAATCCATGTATTTATAGTGGGTAAAACTGACCATTTCCTGGCCACCAGCAGCAGATCCCCATTTGTGCTCCATTTGGGGGTTTCTTTTTGTCCATCTGTACTTCCCTCCTTCTGTCCCTTGGGCATGTGCTGCCATCCTGCTGGGGCCAGCTGAAGGCCTTTTCCTGCTGCTGCAGGAGTAGCTCCATCTCCACAGAGCACACATGGAGTAAGAAGGATTTGATTTTTGTGCAGACACAAGTTTAGTGCTGCAATGCACAGCCTGTGCTCAGTTCCCAATTAATGTCCTGTGTGACTCCTACCAGCACCCCACTGCCCCTCCACATTGCTCTTCCTGCAGCATCCCTAATGCAGCTCAGCTGAGGAGAGAGCAGCGTCAGTAGTGTGGATTCACTGTGTGCTGTTGGCAAGAGCCCCAGCAAGTATTGCTGCCATCCATCTCCCATTACTGTGCTGACACCTTCAAAGGCAGCAACCTTTACAAGCTGTGTTGGGAATTATCCTGCACCTGCTCGCTGCAATCACTGTACATATGTTTATCCTGTCCTGCTCCCATCTTTGTACCACACTCACTTGCCAACAAGGGAAAAAAAAAGGCATTTATCAGCACACCACCATTTTGTGCAGCACTCCAGTGATTCTGTTTGGATCAGATACCCAATATTGTTCATCCAAGAAAAACAAAGAGAAGAGGCCAGAGCAATAGTTTAGTGCAATACACACACACTAACACTCCCCTCCTGCATTTTCCCAGCCATAAATTGTAAATGACACTGATGGGAGGAAAAGGTTTTCCTCTCTGAAAGAATTCTGAATACCTGTTCTGAATTACAGGACCTACATTGATCTGCCTGTCATTCTGCTCCATGTGGAGTGACAGAGCTGCAGAAAAAAAGCTTTGGTTTAATTGCCATAATATTGTATTTTTCCTTTAGGAGAGGACTGAGGTGTGAGGGATGTTCGTCCTGCAATAAAATGACACTGGCAGGTGGAGTCCTGACAGCAAAGCCCTAATTCAGCACTTGCCTAATTCTGCAGCCTAAACAAGGTCCTGTGCTGGGCTGTGAGAGCACCACTGGTGTCCCATGGTGAGGCCTGGCACACTGAGAGCAGCCTCTGTGCCCAAACAGATCCCTGGCATTGAGCTGGGCAGTGGCTCGGAGGGCATGTGGAGCTTCCCTCGTGGCTGGAGCAGTGTGAGCTGCCCTGGTTCTGGGCTGCTCCCACAGGAAAGTTTTCCCCTTCTGCTCGTCCTGAGGACTTGAAGCACTGCTGGGCATTGCTGCCCTTGCCTCAGGGTGCAGCCCTGCAGTGCCCCATCCATGTTTGCCTCGTGCCAAAAAGGCATTTCTGGGATGTGCTCAGGTACCAGTCCCAGTGCCTTCACCTGCTAAGAGCTTTGGGAAATGTTTGTTCCTCACCTGGACTGTGTTCCCAGCTGGGAAGTGCTCTAGGTCTTGTGCTGAATGTGCCACTGGTGTCAAAACAGCCTCATCACTCTTGGCTTCCTCACCTGCTTCTGCAGGCACTGGCACTAAATTTTTTTTAAAAAAATTACTTTAAAAAAGGCACCAAAATCTGCCCTATTTAGAACTGTAGCCTGTTTCTTTGGGAAATAGTGTGTTTCAATCTGCACAAAACAATTGTTCAGATTCCATAAGATTTCTTCAGCAGTAATCATGGCCTTTAAACAAGGAGTTTTTTTACAAGCATACAGCTCATAGCCATGGGAAAATGAAGTTCCCTTAGAGAAAACAAATGTAAGAGATACTACATATTTATTTTATCAGACTAAAATGTTTTTAAAATGGAAGGGAGAACATCTTAAAAAAGAAAAAAAAGGCTGACTTGCTGCATTGCATTGCCTTGATTTACCATCAGGAAGGTTTCTGGCAGTGCCACTTTGTCCTGATTAAAGCCCTTGGTGGCACAGGGAGGCCTGAAATCCTTGATTCTGGTCAGGGTTTAGTGTGGGATAAAGGGTCAGCCATGACTCCCTGCCTGCACTCCTTTGGGAGCAGGAGGGCACCAGATCCACCCCCACAGGCCAGCCTGGAAGGAAGGAGGATGCTTGGAGAAGGAGCTTTAAGCTCCAGAAATATTTTATGTAAAGCTCTTTTTCAGAGTCTACTTTTTGAAGAAAATTTGAAGCCAAATTTTCCTGCTTTACTTGTTCTTTGTCTCTTGAAGAGATGAGGAAAAGATAACTATCACTTCTTTTCATGTAAACATGAAAAGAACATGACCACAAGTTTGAGAGGTCAGCTCCACCCCCATGGAATGAGATCCACCACATCAGCCTCCACAGAACCAGGGAGACACTTTGACATCAGCTGGGCTGGAGGGGAAAGTCAGTACTGAGTTACAGATTTATAGAAGGGAAACATATCCAGAGTGTTTGGGTTGAGAACTTGTTTGTAAAATAAATAATGTTTAAAAACGGTATCCAAAATCAGAGTGGGAATGTGGCCAGGCAGGAGGTGCCCACATTGTGGCCCTTGCACCCCATGCACATGCCCAGCTAGTTCTGCCTACTGATGTTAAATCATGAGATGTCCACAATAAACCATCAAATAAAATAAAATATTACAGCATTGCCCAGCAAGAGAGATTTCCCAGCACAAATTCCTTCATTCCTGTGTTATTTAGATGGTAATCCAGTTGTCCCAGTCAGATCCTGCCTGGCTTTCCTTACCTTCTCAGCAATTCAGACTGCACAGATTTCCTAGAGCCAGGTCAGGATTTTTTTCCTCAGGATATTGTAGGAACAACACATTTCTGCTGTGTGCAAGGCAGTGGGGCATGATTTCTAAATAGATAGATGAGATAATAGATAAGAGCTGTTAGATAGACAGATGATAAATGTGTCTGTGATCTGTGACAGCCTGAGCTGCTGTAGCTCTGCTGTCAGTGTCAGCACTTCCCTTGGCTGCACAGCCACAATCCCTGGCATGGGCAGCACAAAGTGGAGAGTGGCACTGCACCCTCACCTACCATGCCTTGGCCAATGTGGTGACAGCCCTCCAGCCCCTCTGCCCTCCCCATCCCCAGCAAAAAAGAGCCTAAAAAAAGTAGAAAAATATTTTTGCATCCACACCTTCCAATTGTGTTTAACAAGCATTGCTTCGAGTGGGATAATGATTTCTTGATGGACTCTCATCAATGGCCTGTTTCCCACATTAGCTGAAATAATTGCTTCAGAGCGACCACAGAAGGAGCAGCAGGTAGGAAATGAGGCTGCAGTTGCCAAAACAAAATGGATCATTTAGTCCTTCTCAGAAGGTTTTAACACTTCTGTGCCTGAGGGCACCATTCTGATGATAACAAACCTGCCTGGGGTCACATCACCACATCAGCATTCACATCTGCCACAGCAGGACAAGGCCCCCAGAAAACAAACATTAAAAAATAAAGTATTCAGAGCATATTCCCACCCTCTGATTGAACTGATGAATGTCTCAGTCAGGAGGGGGTCTCGCCCTCCTGTTTTTAGCATGGGGTGGTTATTTTGGGGTTTTTCCCATATTTTGCATCTTTTAATGTTCCCTTTCTTTCCTTTCTCCTCAATTTCATTTCCAGCCCTTCTTCCCCCAGCTACCAGTACTGACAAAACCCAGTCATACAACCATTTAAAACATACCAAAGCCTTGAAGAATTTTCATTTTTTTTGCCATTAAAACCCTTGTGTGAAGCACTGGCTCTATACATGTCCAGGGGACAGATAATAATCCTTTTTGGGGGTGACCTGCTTTAAGAAAATGAGCCAGTCAAGCCATTTAAATAAATGTATATTTTAAAGTGTCCTATAATAGAAATTGTATTTGAATTCTATTCTTTTTCTCGAGCTTTCCAAGTGATATTGTGGTATTAAGTTTGAAAATAGCCTTAATTTTTTATGAGTGTTTTAGTGTACTTTTAGAAGAAGATGTAATTAAGGCTGTGGTTTCCCACATGGTTTCTCAGCAAGGAGAGCTGCATCCATGGATGCCACTCGAGATGGTTTTTGTTGTGGCTCCATAATGAACCAGGTCAGGAGGATGAGGAGCAGCTCTGTAGAAAGCATTTGGACTCATCTGTGTATAGCAACTATTTCTGGGAATGCAGTCTGGGTAATTATGGCCCTAAATAGCCAAACTATTTGTGTGGAGCCTCCTCACGACTGTAATTACACTTGCACTCCACACAGCCCATCCAGCCTGCACTGAAACTCTGGTGAATTTGGTTGCAAGCTTTGGTGATAGAATGGAAGTGGAGATGCACAGGAGAAAGCAGAGCCTCCCCTCCCAGAGCAGACTCCACCAGCCCACGATAAAATGCAGTGAGGAGGTGCTGGATCCTGCCCCAGAATAAAGGGCTGCAAAGAGGGAAAACTGCCCTGACCCAGGAGTGATGGCTGAACCCCCATTGCAGGAGGAGGGGAAAAGGTCTCCATGGAGCACCTTCAGCCCTTTGACAGACATCCTTGAGAAGGAGGGTGCAGGAAAGGGAGTGCAGAACAGCCTCAGCTCCAAATGACACAGGGCTAAGGGAAAACTCACAGGAGTGTTGTAGAACTCTGTTGGGTTGAGGCAGTGTTCACAATTTGCAATTTATGAAAATAAATAAATACAGACCTGTGAGTTTTCAAAGTGCTGCAGGAACAAGAGGCAGAGCTGATCCTTGGGATCAGTTGCATTTGCCTTCAGTCCCCTTGCATTTGCCTCACTGTCACTCATCCCTGGGTAAAGGCAATGAGAGGGGACACGTTTGTCCTGCTCAAATTTGTAGTTCAGAGATCAGAAAGAGGGAGTCTGTTCTCTGTCACAGTGTGCTAAACAAATGGGTTTTCTTTTCCTTTGATACTAAACATCCCCTGCACCAGAACCCAGAGAAGGTGAAAAGTGAGAACTCTCCTCCACAGTTTCACCAACTCAAACAAGACTGAGATAATTGATCCCAGATATTTTGAAAGCACAATGTTTTCATTTTCAAACAGAGAGAATCAGAAAGTAACTAAATGGATGTTAGAACCTATTTAAATAGGATTGGCCTAATTGTTTTTGTGCTCTGTGCTTGGGAATTATGAATTCAGCAGCATCACCAGTGACTGGCTGTTGTAAAAAGAGGAAACGCACTGGATTCTTTCCCTGATTCCTGTCACTCAGGCATGGTGTACCCAGTTGTGCTACAGCTTTTGCAGTTCAGTGTTCAGAATAGTTATTAAACCCTCCTACCTTGGCTCTTCAGTTCACCCACTCCAGATAAATCAATCTGCAATTACTGCTTTTCTGAGCTTACCTCATTTTGTTGTTGTTGCTATTCTGCAAAGTGAAGAGCCAATACAATGTTTTGGGTATCACCAACACTTTTCCAAAAACCACACAAATAGAAATGCTCAGAAAGGAGATGGGTTTGTAAATACCATAGGAAACTTCCTTGCCAAGAATCTCTCAGTTCAGTGTTCCCAATCCTGAGAACACCAAAGGATATAATTCTGCAAACTCCACCCAACAAACACTGTGGAGAGTTGGTTGGTAAAATAAATAAAGTTGGTGAAATCCTACAGTATTTTTTCTTAAGTCTGAGATACTTTGATTACAAAGTGCTCTTTAAGCATTTCATACTTATTTGGCAGCTTCCAGCTCCTGGCTAAACTCCTCGTGAAATGAGAATGAACTACTCATGTCTCCCTTTCTTTCTCAATCTTCACCAAGGTTTTAGGGTTTTTCCTATTGAAAGAAAGCTTTTTCCCTCCAGACATGCCCATGGTGGGATGCTGCTCCCTGGAAAACATCATTCAACCCAGGATGGGTACTGTGAGGCCTTCCCATGTGTGAGAGAGGGAATCATTCAACCAGTTCAGTCCTTTTTTAAAAGAGTATGTCCAACTCTTTTCCCATAAAAATAAATTACCAAAGTGCACGTGTTCCAGGAAGGAAAAGCCAACATTTATATTCTAGCTCCCAACTTGCTGTTAAACCATAGCAGTAGCTGTAAAAGTGAAGCTGAGCCATGGAAAACACTTTATAGTCTCTGTAATTTGGGTTTGAGTCTCAACTGGGAGCCCAGAATAGAGTGGGGGATTATCCTCCCTAGGAGCCACCTGGCTGGGAGGCCGCAGCCAGCAGCCTTCCCTGCAGAGTCACTGGGGATGGTGACAATTCCTGCCTCCCCCAGCACAGGCAGAACTCTGCTCCTGCAGCAGGGCTGTGTGTGGGGCGAGAGGAACTCATGCACGTGCTAGAAAATAAATCGTAAGGGAAAGTGGTGCCTGAATTCCAACTTTGCCATTTGCTGTTACCACTGACAGCCCTGTACAATGATCATCTGTACAATGATCCACTTCAGTTGCTAAATTAGCTTTTTCAAGGGGGATTTCATTTGGGGAAAGCAAAACAAAACACCAGCTTAACAGAACCTGAGGGCTTAAACATTGTGATGGTACCAAAATAAGCCTGAGTTATCATCGCTCACTATGCACAGCTCACAAAGCTTCCAAAACAACTCCCAACAACTGGCAGCAGCTCTCACATCAAAGGAGGCTCCTAGGCTGATGTGAAACTGCACTTTGTGTTAAATATTCAGAGGATAAATAGGGTTTATCCTGCAGGGGTGTGTGCACATGCACACTAACACACACCTATAGGATCTGTACACATCTCTCCAAAGTCTCGATACATCTACATGCACACAAACCTGGCTGTGTTTGTACACACACAAACTTCAAAGGCTCTTCAATTTGGGATCAAATTCTACTCAACAACCAATTAGATATTTTTTCCCTTCAGCAATCCTGTAAATATTCATGTGGTTTCTTTTCCCCAAAAGTTAAGACTGTCACCTGCTTCTAGAACCTGCTAAATAATTCCAAGGAAAAGAAACGCAGCTTTTGGAACGTTGGTTGCTCCATTCCCAGGTTTGCCAGCAGACAGGGAGTCACAGAATCACAGAATATTCTGAGCTGGAAGGGACCCACAAGGATTGTGGTGTAAAACACTCATTCCCAAGTCCTAAGCCCTAATTTTCAGTAGTTCGTGTCAAGTCTGTGAGTTCAGAGTATTGACAGCACAAAGTTTGATCACAGATTGATCAAATTTCAGGCACCTTATCACAATGAAATATCCACTATAAATAATTGCCAATATTCATGTAAATCAAACCAAAATGGGTCTTAAAGGAAGGTTCATATGCAGCAGATATGAAAGAACTTCCTGATGAATCCAAATCCTGTTTTAATTAACGCTTAGTCCTAGTCTGCCTTTATTTTTTTCTTTTCATCTCCTGCCTGTCATTCAACATCTCCACCATGATGAGAGTGATACCTAATATGAATGGGAAACACAAAAAACCCACCAAAACATTTCCAATACTCTCTCTGCTTAAAGGGATTCTACTGATCCACATTGGCACCTTTGTCCTGTAACCCATTTTCTTTTCACTTCATTTCATTCTCCTATCATGATTCTAACAGAAACCCTAACTCAGGGCAGAATTTCAAGAGGAGAACTCAGCTTCCCCTCTCCCCAGCATATTTCCCTATCAAACACCAATCCTTGGCTGCTAAAATCAGCCTGATGCCGAGGCTTTTAAATGATGATGAAACAGAAAAGTAGGACAGACAAGGAGAGGAAATTTTTCAACTGTATTTGTGATTGCCCTGAATCCTGGTCCACTGCAGTCAGAATGAAAATGGGCATCGCTTCCAGTGGATGTGGCTGCATTTTTTTTCATGTTTTCCTCATTTGCAGATTATTTTTCATTACACAGAGCATATTGTTAAATGCTGAATTACAGCTGATCTGACCTTCACTCACTCAGTTCACTCGGGGTCTGCATTATAAGAGAGGAAATAAATTTGGCTCCAAGGCTTCTAGCTGGCCAAGTATGCTCTGTGGAATGAAAAAATCAACTTCTGCTGTAAAATGGGAGATTTGAATTTTAGTTGAAATACAGAAGAAGGTTTACTCACATCTTTCTCTGTCCATGAGCTTCCTGTCAGTACACAGTTACATCATCAAATCTATGCAAAGAGGTCCACACAGCCTGGGTAACACAGCCACTGCCCCACGTTTGCAGTCAAACTGTGCTCGTCAGCCCTGGCACTTGGAAATTATTTGGAGGGGTAAACCCCAGAATTTACATTGGTCCTACTGCTGTTCCAGATTCCTTTATAGTTACACCTGCACAGAGTTGATGGAGCAGGAGGAATCAAAGCCAGACTGAGCAGCCCCATTGGTTTGCTCCTACATACAGCAATATCATTTCTTTCATTATTTCATTCAGTGTGTTGGGGTGAAGCTCTTCCAGCTGAAGAGCACTCAGGCCTTCCTGTAAGGAGAGTGAAAGAGTGCCAGGGACATCAGGAATTTCTGATTTTGCAGGTTTTTGTCACAGGATTGGGCTGTAGGAGACAGGTCCAAAACCCTTGAACAGGCAGGTCCAGGCAGCTCGTAACTCCCAAGATGGATTTCCAGCACACACTCTGTGTGCCACAGCAGCTTCCCCAAGGATAATACAGCATCAGACAGGGAGGGAATCCCAGCTGCTTTAACATCCCAAGGATCTTAAAGCCCAAGCTCCTCCTCAAAATGCCACAGATATTTCAGATGAAACTCCAGGGCCAGCTGACACTCAAACCTGTGCTCCTGTGAGGCTCTGGGTGCCAGCAGCTGCTCTAAGCACCATCAGTCTGTCCTAGTACTGCATTGATTTGTGCCACGCCTGACAGCCCAAACGTGCTCCTACAAGAGGAACCCTCTTCCTCTTTTTAAATATGCCATCAATATTTTTTCCAATATAATTTCTGCCTTGTTAGATCCCAATTAAGCACCTACAGTGCACTTTTCCAAGTTATGTCAAGGGGAAAGTTCCATTTGCTCAATATTTTTTGTCTCGTCTTCACGGCCACATTTACCCTGCCATTCAGACACTGCAGCAAGGTGCCACAGTCACTGCCCAGCTCCATCCTCTGTGCTCTTCAGGGAAGAGGAGACTGCCATGGATTAGATCTTACCTGGCTGTGGCACCAACAGCAGCATCTCTGTGCTTATGAATTATTTAGATTGCTGCATTTACAAAAGGACTGCCAGATCTATGCCATGACAAACAAAAAAAGCAAATTTGACCTTTTAACGTGTAGTGAGGTAAAGTAAATGTGCAGAGATGGAAGGCACAGCCCACCTCGTGCTGTTAGAAGAAACTGTAACACTGACAGCAAGTGAAGTGCTCACCTGCCCTTGTATTTAACTGTGCTGGAGCTCTCATTCCTCTTCAGAGAAACAGAGGATTTGCCATTCAAATAAGAGCTAAGAGCTTATCTTGCTTTGAACACTTCCCTTTCCCTGTGTGTATTACACACCCCTAAAGCATTTTACTCTCTAACTCGGGTGCTAATTCCTCACTGGCTTTATCACACACTTAAGTCAAAGGAAAGATTTCTAGAATTGGAAGAGGCAGATCCTCCAGGTGACATTGGGAGAAAAAACCTTTCCTAATTGTGAGCTTGGTGAATCAGAGCCAGCTGTGAACTCTTTAGGTGCCTTAGATGAGACAGCTCTGTCAGGGTGGCACAAGTAGCAGCCTTCCTGGGGTTCTGTAACACCCTGAGCTCTGTTTGAGCTGGATGGTTCCATGATTTTTGTCAGAAAGATCTGGAATTGGGATGGGAATTTTGCAACCATTTGGTTCATTCCTGGTAGTAGATAAACTCTTTTCTATTCTGAAGAGCAATTTCCTGGGCCCCTCCCTTATTAAGCAGAGCCTCAGCCATGAGGTAACTCAAACTCAGATGAGAATGTTCTAAAGTATTCACAAAAATTCCTCAGTCCTACATCACCCATCCTGGCTACCTCTGGCCACTCCATCCCCAAAAATGCCAACAGCTTCCTGTGTTCCTGAGCAGACAGCCCTGCAGGATGGGACAGCAAAGGCCACGAGCCAGGTGCTGCTGCAGGCAGGTTTGGGAACAGGGAGCACACAAGGAACTCGCCAGAAGTGCACACTTGGATAACAGAAATGGAGCTGAGGTTTAGTTGTGGAGCCACTGAGGCTCTGTTAAATCAGCACATGCTTTACCCCTCTGCAGGGGAGTTTGGGGAGATACTCTGGGCATTCCTAGGAATGATCTGTGCACCAGCACAAGGCTGCTGAATTGTTGCCACTTTGCATAATCTGATGTCAAAGCTGTCAGTTTTCCACGCTAAAGATGGGAAAAGCTCATACCCACACAGGATTGTGGGGACAAAAGGGGAAACAGTGCTTTGAGCTGCCCCCTGATGAGTTCACACCCAGGGGAGGAGAAGAGGAGCTCAGCCATCCAAGGGACAAACACCTTCACCCCAGGCCTGAACTTTCCAAACCACTGCTAAGGAAGGAGAGACCTTGGAGGAGTTGCAGAGGAGTGTAACAGTGAGGTTACAGGCCTGAGACCTTTGCAGTTTTTATCCTTTCTTGAGACTAATCAGATTTTTTTCCTGACATAACACCATGAAAGTCACCCCAGGGAAGAGTTCTGGACTGTTGGCTGATCAAGTTTTTCTATTAAATTACATTTTTGCCTTTGAAATTACCATTAGAGACACCACAATGAAGGGAAAAGGCTAGAAAGGTGCCAAGACAACAAGTCTTAACAAATGTCTTGCTTTCCCTACCCCGAGTTCTGTTAAGGACAAAGCTTTGAATAAGATCTGAAAATCTGTGATCTATATGAATGTTGGGGTTTTTTTGCAGTTTTACTGCAAAGTGTTGCTGGTTTGTGGCTCGACAGATCTTCCCCTCACTGAACCATTGCACACCAGGATGAACCCCTGGTCTGGAGCTCAAAAACTAGTAACTTCCTGCTCCATATTCATAGGGAAAAAATCCTTCTGAGTGGTGGCCACATCCAGTAACTTCCCTTGCTAAAGACACAGGACTGATACAGCTACCAAAGAATCAGTCTTTTCCTGATGGCTGCTTTGTGTGGCTCCTGTGATATCTGTACTTCTGTAATGATTGAAATCATTCTAACAATAATAAGGTAAGACAAGCAGCAAAAATATTGAAAGCACATGTGTGTGTTTGGGGATGTGTGTAGCAGGAGATCACTCTGGATCCAGCACTGTGGACTGTTTCTCATCCCACAATCCAAGATAATACACATTTTTCAGAGCCCCTGCTGTGAGCAAGTATTTACAGGCTAACATTAAAGGAAAATGAACCTTTCCAATCAGCTGTGAAAGTAAAACCAGCAGTGAAGCAGCTACAGAAATGGAAGCGCAGCTAGAAGGAAATTAAAAACAGCAACCCCAAAATACCTGTCCTAATTAAACGTTAGCTGGGAATACGTGAATTAAAATAAGAAAGACATTTGAATTAATAAAAACAGCAAAATGTTTGAGGAACTGCTTTGCCTTGATTGATGGTGTCATTTCCTGAGCTCCAAGGCATGTTGGCTGTCTGGCCCTGGACACTTTGGAGGCTCATACAGCATTTTTGGGAACTGACTGACCTTGTCAATCCAGAGTGTCCAACTAAGCCACCTCTATGGTTTGGGTTGTCAAAAAAGGATCCATGGAATTTTTTTAGGGTGTAAATAAATGTACAGAACTAATTGCCAGAAAGCCAAAAGGTGGTGAAAAGCACACAGTGGTCAGGAGAGAAAGAACTTTGAAATGCATCCAGAACTTTCCTGTGCTGGGCAGATTTTCCAATGCTTCCCTTTGTTCCCAACATGGATACAAATTGAACCCACAACACAGCAAGATGTGATATTAAATACAATGTAAGAGCTATTCGAGATTCCTGGAAAAACTAAAATTATAGGTAAGGCTCTAAAATCACAGGACCAAGTTTACATCAACCATGTATTTCCAAATTTGTGAGGCCATTTTTCTGTGAGATAAACATTTGACTAGAGAAGGGTTGTAAATACTGAACTGAATTGCTCTATACTGCCACAGCACCCAAGATTTTTGGCTGCAAGGTGAAAAACGGGCTCAGTGTTTTTTAAAAATACCAATTTATGACCAACCCTGCTAAGCAGGCTCCAGCACACGGAGAGCTCCATTTGGAACGCCCAGTTTCCCTGCAAGCTCCTTTCTGAATGCACAGCAGGGGCCTCATGCACCAGTTTTTCCCTTTCTTCCCTACTTTGCTCCATTCCCTGGTACCACAAACCCATTTTTCTAAATGGATGTCTTGCATCCTGAGTGCCTCCAGGCAAGCCCATGTTTGAGCAGCCGTGCAAGAGGAGAAATGTGGCCTGATACTCATTAAAAGTCTGTTGATGGGCTCAGACTCTGCTGCTATTGAAGATTCATCAGTTTCTTTTTCCACAAGAATGTATTTGACTGCAGTGTTTGGAAAGTAGAGCAATAGCACCAATTATATCCTAGCAAAGTGTGTGTCTGCATACAAAATTTCTGTTGTGGTGGGATGGCATTAAATTCCCTGGTAGATTGCCAGAGTTTGGAGATATTAATGCTGGATTCTGACACGGTGACAAAGCCATGCTGCTGCAGTGGGAGGATGTTTGCACACTCCTGCAGCAGGCACGGGGAAAGCAGAGCTCAGGAACCTGCTCCTAAAGCACCCAAACACAGCCCAAACTGTGGGGGGATTTCTCCCCAGGGCTGGCACCCACTGTTGCACCCCACACGGGTGGGAGCCTCTGTGCTCGGGGCTGCAGCTTCAGTGAAACAGCACCAAAGGTAAAACCAGAGACCATCTTCAGCTCCTCCAAACGTGGGTTATAACCCCCAGGTCTTGTCTCATTTTTAAGAATAACCAAGAACAACCAACAAAATCCATAAATGACAGTAAGAGTTGGAAGTCAGGGGACTTGTTTCCAAATGCTTTTGAACAGAGCTGGTTAAGTCACACAGGCACTTTTTAAAAGCTTCTCTATCATCACGTTCTTGTACAAAGATGCCCTTGATATTCTGCTGCCTGAACATCAGCCACCAATATCCCATTGCCTTCCATGAGGAACAGCTTCCCCAGCACCTGCAGCTCAGGAAGAGGAGAGGAATGCTGTAAAACCCCAGGGAAACACCGTTCAAAGTAACAACCTGGGAGCAGGAGATAGCTGGGGTGGTGCAGGACACCAGAGCACAGCTATCAAAATAACAACAGCACGTGAGGCAATAAATAAGTGCTGATCTGTGGAGCAGCTCCCAACTTCCACATGGAGATGTGGGAATGAATTGCCTGGGAGAGCAGGTTATGGGGAGGGAATAGCAACTCAAAGCATGTTATGAGAGAGAATACATGGTTATTCTCTCTGCAGCCTGCAGCTAGCAGGGCTGAACTCAGAAAACAGCAGTGTAGTAGAGGGTGTTGGGTGAAATAAAATTACTCTGTCAGAGAACATGCAAAGAAAAATTAAGTTTACTATTGGTTAGTGTTAAATGAAGGCAAGAGAAGTTAAAGAGAATCTCCATTCCTTATACAGGAAAAAAAAAACCAAAACCTGACACCCATGAGTTGGAGATCTCTCCTAGCTTACTTTTCTAGGCAACTTTAGAGACAAGGTCATGACTGGAGAGCCAAGTACTTTGCCCAGAAAAAAAAATTTAAAAAAAAAAAAGGCGGTTTGTTATGGCATTTCAAAGAGAAATAGTCAAAGCTCCTGCATATAAAAAATTAATTAGCTGACCAAACATTTGAATGCTGAATAAATAACCTTTCTCTGGGAAAAATAAAGGTGAATGATCTGAACCAAAATAAGGGCATTCATCCAGCAAGGAGAAGGAAAAGATGAGCTGTTTTCCTCTCTAAACTTCTCCAGCTTTCATTAGAGGTCACATAGTTCAAAGAGGATCAAGTTCAAACAGGACTCCAGCGTCTGAGTCCAGTCTTGATCACAGTGCACTGTTCCTGGGAAAGGAAATGATCAGCCCTATCCTGAGATACAGTGACACGTTAAAAAGCACAAGCCTGTCCTGCACCCTGCTGCACAAGCCTGGGCTTCCTTCCCAGCCACCTCCATAATCTCCTGAATGGCCAGGAAAATACAATTACAACCCAGCAATGGGAAATTTCACCCATTCTGTACAAAACTGGCTCTGCACCCCCCAGCAGTCTCGCACTCTCTTGCTCACTCTTGAGTAAGCTCCACGAATCTCTAAGGGAAGGAGCTTCCCCCTCCTTCTATAAGGTCCCAATGCTCTCTGTTTTAAATAGAGTAAACCAATGCTCTCTGCCATGGGCAGGTTTGCTATCAAGTGCTTTTCCACACAGAGAGGAAACACAATGCCCAGAGGACATGGAAAGGCACATCTCACCCAGAGAGATTCAGGCAGCTGCCAGTCCTGCTTTAGTGCTCAATAGGGCTGCAACTTTGGAGTTATTTATTCCAATTTTTCTTTTAATTTGAATTACAATTGAATGCTTCAAGTAGCTCAACCCGTGCTTTTAAGGCTTGAACATCCACACCAAGTGAGGCCTGCCTATAAAAGCAGTGAAGTGAATATTTTTATTACGTTCTTGCCATGCTTTTTTCTCCTGAGTTCAAATATTGGCAATTTGTTATGCAGCAGCTCCTTTCATGAGCCAGGGGAAGATGCAGCCTTTTGTCAGCACATGGAACCACCAGCAGGCTCATTTCCCCCACAAAACTCCTTCCTTTCAAAACATCAGCCTGACTCAGAAGGGCTGGGTCGGGAAACAACTAGTAGGGGAGGGTAATGAATATACAATGGATGCACAGTAACAAACAGCCAGTAAATCATCCCAAATTTGTCCTACATTAACTTCACAGCCAGTCCCTGCTGGGAACACAGAGGTGCTGCGTTAAAAGAGCTGGAGAAAAACTCAGGGGACACGCTGAACTTTTCAGCTTGTTCACCCAAACACGTAATTCGGCAATATCAACAACGCTCAGAAAACATCAGGGCAGTGCATTTCCTTTCTCGAGGATTTCTCTGCTGCTGGCAGGAAATAAACAGTTCAACCCAGCCTTGCCAATCAAATAGTAGCTCAGAAATGCTTATGTAAAGCTGCCTGCAAAATTACCACAAAAACTGAATAATCCTACAGGAGATACTTTCCCAGCTTTCCTGTGATGTCTGACAGCAAGAGCACATTGTGTTTTCTTATCCTTTCAGTTAAAGGAAACTGCAGCATTTTGAGATGCTTGCAATTATTGCTGCTTTCCAATAAAGAGATCTTTTTAAGAAAGTCCATATTGGTCCATATTTCCAGAAAGAAAAACTCTTCCATGCCCCAAACACAGGGAACTGATACTGGCAGTTAGTTCAAAGCGGAATTGGTGGGTTTATTGTTGCTGGTTTTTTCTCACCTGTTGCACCTGGGGCTGATGTTCACCTAGAGGTGCACAGGCCACAAGGGTGTTCAAAGCCACAAAGATGCTCCTGTGCCTGATCTCTGCAGCCTCTCTCAGAGAAGGCCTGGCAAAAACCCCCCTCATGCCTTCAGCCCCAGGGGTTTCACCTTGTGAGCTGGTGTCACAAAATGTGATCCAGACCATTCTTCTGTTCCCTTCTGTCCCTCACAGGCTTGGCTCAGTGCCCTGCAGTGAAAACTGCTTTATAAAGGTTTTTCTTCTGGAATAATTCAAATTAAGATCTCTGTTGGAGCACGCAATTATCCTACGTGCGTCTGAAATCAAGGAGAGGCAGTCAGAGGCGGATCTGTAACCAGGCATTATTTTCACAGCGTATCATTTTCGGATCACACACATCAATGTTATAATTGGGCTGTGGGAGCAGAGGGTATCTCTATTTACACACAGTTCCTTTAACTCAGCAAAGTGCTGTAATTTCCCTTCTCCTTAGTAAATATTTTTCTCTCCAAACCTGTATCACAGGGATGGCCCATGACTGGGGAAGCCCTGCTTGCTCCAGAGGTCATCATTGCATTTGGTGAATTAATCCTAATTGTGGGCATAGTTCCTGTGAAGCTTGTTGGATGGAAACCTTGCTAGACTGAAATGGGTTTGTGATTTTAATCAGGAAACATTCCAAACCCAAACATTCACAATTCTCCAAAATATGAGATCATCTACTTAAAAAAAAAAAAAAAATTAAAAAAGGGAAAAAACCCATGAGACTTGCAAAACAGCAATAAACACCTTTTAGGATCAGGTTGTTCAAGATCCAATAAAATTTTGTTTATATTGATTTGTATCTTTAAGTAGATTGACAGAGACATCAGTGGAGTCTTCTCCCAAGCTACATTGATCAAATTTGCCAAAATAGGGTTTTTGGGGTCTAGTAAAAAATCCTTACTGGAGTCTCGTATGTGGGTTAGACTTGGAGAGTGTTACTTACTTCCATCTGCTTCATTTCATGAATTTTTTAACAACCTAATCATTTGTGAGACTTCTGCTCTTCTTCCTTGCCAACTTTGGTTGGATTTGTCCAAGGAGTTTAAAAATTTCATACTCATAGAGGAGTACAAGAGGCAAAATAGTTTTGCTTAGAAGGGGGTGACTAAGATAAATAGACATTATGGTTTCTTTGTCCTCCAGTTTCAGCCATTAGGAAGCATTCAGGTCATGTTATCAATTTATTTTCAACAGGAAGACATGGTATCGTTTCCCCATAGGGAAATAAAGCCATTTTTGAGTCGAGCTTTTGGAGCACATTTCAAGGAAAACACACAAAATGCTGCAAACTGAGCTCATTATTAACTCAAACTCAGTGTCACACTGCCAGCAGCTGAACACACCTCACGCAGTGGCCACAAGGCTGCCAGCTAAGAGGCACATTTAGTTTCTGGTTTGGTTCATGTCCTGTGCTGTGGAGTCAGAGCCTGGCAGTGTCAGCTGAAATCATGTGCAGTTCTGGTGTCGTCAACAGTCATTTATTGGGAACTGGTTTAAAGACATAATCTGCTCAAGAAAGCAAAAGTAACACAAAAAAGGGCAAAAAGTAAAGATGAGCAGAATGTGATTTATTTTTTTCTTGGCACACCAGCTATTCTGAGATTTCTGTGTCATTAACTTTAAATACCCAGGGGTTTATAGTCTTGTCTTCATGTTTGCATTCCAGCACCTATGAAAATCACATGTACAAAGGAAAACGTAATAAATCTGAAGTTGAGGTTTCTTTCACTGAGTACCAGAACGATGCATTAGTCACAATTCCAGATGAATCTGTTATGGATGATTTCATAACTTTTTTTTTTGTTTGTTTTCAGCTGTTCTGCTGATGTTTCATTGAAGTTTGCCCCAACTTTTCTGCAATGTGTTCCTTGCCTATAGAGCTTTCAGTTCACAGAGTTCTCTGGGCTGACTTTCCTGCTGCTCTCACCACAGTGTGGATTCAGAGGATCCTGTTGCTCTGACAGTGCAGAGCTCTGGGCTCAGGAAATCTCCCTTGCACTGGGGTAACTCTGCAAACTTTGTCTAAGTGGAGCCTTACAAATTCAACCTATGCAGAGCATCAGTCCATTCAAAATGAAGCTGTTTCCTTTAGAGAAATAATGACTAATAATCAAAGTGAACCAAACTAGCATATTTTGGCAAATTGTCTGATTTGTGAAGGATAAAGATACTTCAGATCATGCCACAGGACTGTGCCTATAGTGCCAAGTCCAACACTGACAATAAAAGCAAAAACTTCTTTGGAGTAGCCTCAAAACCTCCACCAATATTCTTAAATAAAGATTTGGATTTGTCTTTCAGTTACAAATATCACAGAGTGGTTTGGGTGGGATGGACCCCAAAGCTCATCTCATTCCACCCCCATGGGCAGGGACACCTCTGAGCTCCATCCAACCTGGCCTTGGACACTGCCAGGGATCCAGGGGCAGCCAGAGCTTCTCTGGGCACCCTGTGCCAGGGCCTCACCACCCTCACAGGGAAGAATTCCTTCCTAACTGAATCTAAAGTACTAGATTTACTGCCAGTAAATCTAACACTTAAAGCCCCTTAGCCTATCATTACATGCTCTAATAAAACATTTTCTCCAGCTTTGAGAAAATACCTATTACCATTTGTTTTTAAAAGAATGTTCTTACAATTAAAATGAGCCCTTGCATTTTAGTTTGTCTTGAAGTTTTTGAAAATTTTTGCAACTATTAGTATGACATTCTTAACTGTCAGTGAGCTGAAAAATAAGTTTCCAAAGAGCTATGAATCACTTATTGTTATTCCTCATGTCTGGCTCTTACAGATGTTTCAGGATTTCTGCTGGGAATCTCTGATCATCAGAACAAAATGATCAATTGCTCTACTTAAGCTTTTAAAATGAACTGAATTAAGATTCTCTATGATGTTCTTGTCCAGGGCTTTTCAAAACCCAGCCTCTTAGAAGAGAAGGGGAGAGGTACTTGTAATAAGGGTTGCAACAGAGCAGGCCAATTTCCTGCCATTTAACATCACAATGGTGGAGTCACGCTAATAACAAATCCAATTTGTAAATCCATTAAAACAACAAAACAGCCTTGTTTGCTGTATAAAGAGCAATGGCTTTGTCCTGGTAGAAAAGAGGTTTGTTTCAATGAGACAGGGAAGAGAGCTGTTCTTGTGACTGCTGTCCTTTTTGTCCCCTCTGCTTACGCAACCCACAAGATCTGTAAACGTTCTTACTCCCAGCAGCTTCCCGGGGCCAGTCTCTCCCTTCAGCTGTTCTCATGAAAACCTGCCTAAAGCCAAAACTGAACCAACATCCAAATGAGGACAGAAGCTGACCCAGATGTGTTCAAGCAAAAAGACTCAGAGGCTCAGCAGGAATTCAAGCAAAAATGGGCATAAGGAGTAAAGGAAGGCTCCCACATTGCCGAGGGCATCGCTGCCCAAACCTGGAGGAGTTTTGCCCTGCTTGAGCTGCCAATGCCACAGGCTTCATCCAGCTCCAGCCGGAAGCTCCTCTCTGCATGTAATTGCTGGTACCCACCACAAAATTCCCCCCAGGCAGGGCACGGGAATGGCTCTGGAATGCTGGCAGTGGTCCAAGTGCTCAGTGTCCACTATAGGCAGAGCTATTGACTGCAGAGGTTCTGGGCTCAAACCATCACCACAAACATTCTGAAGGCAAATATCAAAAACCTGAATCATTTTACACATCTTTCAGCAGAAATCTTTGAGCCTGCAAACCCACTTACAGGAATGAATGATGAGACATCTGATAGGGTAATTACTCATAATTAGATTTTGACACAATCTTTGTGAGATAGGCATTCGAGTCATGGGGAGAGATGGTCTCATCTCAAAATTCACCAAAATGGCAGTTATTGTGTTGAAAAGTCAAATACAGCCATGTAGTGCTAAAAGAGAGGAATCTACACAGGCAAGAGACACAGAACCCTGGAGCCATCTCAGCTCTTTGCACGCCTGGGAAGCCTCTTTGGGCTCCAAGGGGTGTGTGCCCAGTGTAGCAGCAGTACTGTCTTGCAGTGTCCTCCTCCCACCCCCCTGCTAAATACCCTGGAGGTGTTTCAGGCTCACATTCCCATTTGGCTCACATTCCCATTTCCTGCTATATGCCCTCCCCACCACAGTTTTTGTGGCAGTCTGTGACTTGCCCCACCTTAAAACCAGCATTTCCCAACACCTGCAATGAACCAACCCAAGCACTCAATAATGAGGAGAGAAAGAGGGAATGAGCTCCCCAGTTATTCCAGATGGGTGTCTGTCCCACAGACTGTGAGGGGCTCATCTCCATCTTCTCATAAACAGCAGAAACAACACCACTGGCATATCACAAAAACAGCAGGTACTTTTATCTTAGACCTGGACTGGACAGAGATAAGAAAAAGAAACCCTTTTGGCAAATTTTAGTCCACGTGAGAAGTAAGAGAGAAAGGTTCAAGTTTTCCTTCATCCTTGCCTGATAGCAAAGAGGAATTTACCCCATTTTCCTTCACTAAATGGAACCATAACTTTATGGAAACTAAAACAGCATTGACCTGGTCATCACTCTTTATGACTGCATTCTCATTGCCAGTTTCCTTCCTTTATGCCTTTTGCCTGACTGAATTGCACAGAGCAGTTGGTTTAATGTTTTTCCTTCTTCATGAGCATCCCTCCCGAGGGGGCACAGCCTCCTCCTCTCTTGCTTTTTTGGCCTCGAATAGCTGAGAGCCACATTAGCATCCCCTGAGGAGCAGGACCAGGGCCTTGCTTTCCTCAGCCTTCAGTAATCCTTCTATTTGAAACTTCCTTTTCAAGTGGCTCCATTTCCCTTTAGCCCATTGCACTATGAGGAATATTGGCACTAAGGAATCAGCCACATTCACTCTTTCTGTGCTCCTATGTCCCTCCCTCATTCCTGAATCTTAAATACAGATCATTGATACTGCTGAGTATCCCAGTGGTGTCCATCAGCCTCCTTCCACTTCTGCACTGAAGAGCTGACAGGTACCTCATAAAACAGGACTTGTGGCATGGGTTTTATTCCAGTAAAAGTACTTTGAGCAGGTCAGAAGCCTCAAATTATAACCCACACTCAGAGCAGCTTTAACTGAAAGGTTCCTTCATGTTGGAGGAGACCTGCAGGCAAAGCTCACATCCGAAGCTGGGATTCTGTATTGCAGAAGCAATACAGGATGTACATTTGGGAACCACTGAAGTCAATAATGTGCACACACTTAGTCCTTCATTTAATGAGAACCTCTCTCTGTGTATTTGTTACCTAATCATTCTCTAGAGAAAGGCACCAAA
The DNA here is from genome assembly GCA_013396875.1 of Vireo altiloquus. Taxonomy (NCBI): domain Eukaryota; kingdom Metazoa; phylum Chordata; class Aves; order Passeriformes; family Vireonidae; genus Vireo; species Vireo altiloquus. The sequence continues at coordinate 268,170 of VZRF01013860.1, read as the reverse complement.
CACAGAGAAATGGGAAAGAGAAAAGCAGGTCCTGAAAACTGAGATATTTGGAAATCTAGGCCTTCACCAAGGCAGCCCCCAAGGCCCCCTCTGGTTCCACACTGGACATGGCCCTTTTCCTGAACCCTCCTCAGGCCTCTACCATGCAGCAGGTCCAAATATTCTACTTGCAGGAAGCATCTGGAAAATAGAATATGACCTAGGCACATGCACTTAAACCCGAAATAAATGAGCCAGTAATCCTCCCATGTCCTGCAGTGAAGTAGGACACATTTTATTTCCTCTGATTAAATTAGTGCTTGCCCTGCCAGAAAGTTGTAGCTTATTATTTCCCTGGATTACTTCTGTGAAAACCACTTTCCCTCTTTCCTCTCTGATTCCTTGTTTGGAGCCAGACCCCCATTTTGGGAGAGGACCATTTACTTCAACGCATTTTTCTTTGCAGATGACACCACCTCCAAGGGTTTTTCATTCCTTGCAGCCCTTTCTTGTACTTCTGTTTTTTTAATGCATTTTGCTGCTGCTGCCCTAACATATGAGGAGCCAAATATCTAAGGTAAGTAGCAGTGGGGAGAGATTCAGGGATGTGCATTTACTCAGATTCCTTCATTTCACAGTAGTCCAGGAGAAATGCACATACATTTTTCAAGAGATCAGTCAATAATCCTATTTTGTTTGCTTGCATCCTCAGTGCAGCATTTCCATCTTATTCCCACAGCATACAAAAGGCTCAATTCTTATTTACCTGCCACAGAGCAACAGGTGAATGTTTATGCACAGGCTACAAGGAGGTTTAAAATAAGACAAAACAAACCCTTCTCTGACAGCAAACATGGAAATAATAAATTGCTTTAACACAGAACAGCGGTCATGCCCAGTGAAAAATAATGAGCACCCTGTCTGGTTTTGAGGGATTCCCTAGGGATGCTGTGTAACCAGCAAACGTTTTCTTGACTAACCAAGAAAAATCAAACTGCAGCCCTGTCAGCCTTTCTTGTAGAAGTTCATTCTCTGGACTGCTTTGGATGCACAAACTACCATAGCTGCTCCTGCATGGAGCACAAAGGATGGTAATCCAAGTAGAGTCAGCCTAAAGCACACCTGCACTGCTGCAAATGCAACCTGTCCAGCCTAGGAGTTGGACTTCCATGATCCTTGAGGGTCCCTTCTGATTCTCTGTCCCCCACTCGAACATGCAGCTGACAGTCTGGAATAGCACAGAAATCTCCCTGCTACGTCCCAGAGCTAGCCAGGAAAAACACTAAGTGGAAAACTAGAAAAATAAGTGTCATTATTGAGTATGGTCTTGGAAATACTGAAATTTTCCACCTTTGTCACCATGAAAAAAGTGCACCCAATTCAGAGTTAATAAGTTGATAGAGGACTTCCAAAGGGTGTGGGTAAGTGGCTGCAACTCCTCATTTCTGTGTCCTAAAACTTAGTGCAATGTCTTCCTGACTGCTGGCAAAGCCTGGCCTGGCACACAATGCCAGCAGCTGCTTTTTGCTGCAGAATTGGCAGTTCAAAGGTGTAAAGACCTATTTCTGCTCTAACCTGATTTGGGGCTGGCATGGATTATGTAAGGTTTGCAGAGAGGTATTCATCAGCACAGGCTGACAACATTTGATCTTGCACAACTCCACAGCAGAAACTAATGAGACATTTAAGAAAGAAGATGAAAAGGAAGAAAGAGGGGAAGATAAAAGAAATGCATTGTTTCTTAAAAAAAAAAAAACAAACAAACCAAAACAACAACAAACAATAAGCAGCGCAACTAGAAAGTAAAGAACATTTTTGTGAAACCTTTGTCTTTTCTGTTCCTGAGATGTATTGGTGTTTGTCTCCCCTGAGTGTTCCTACCCTTCTCACTAACTGTGCATGATCAATTCCCGTAACTGCAGAGAGCAAAAACCTGAAGTACAGTAAATCTGATTTCTCCTTTTAGTTCATTTTCCCAGCATATCTTTGCAGGCTGTATTATTTACCATTAAACCATTTTACATTCAACACTTCAGGAGACATTTTCTTCAGTAGCAGTTTTGTTTGTCACTCTGAGATGCAGCTGCTGACTTTAGAGCAGAGAGGATTTTAACAGCAGCCAGCAGAAATGTCACTGGGTATAAGGAACTCTTCCATAATAAATACAGAGAAGTCTCTTTAATTGGCACAGCTCTGGTAGAAGCGGAGAGGTGGCAGCTCAGGGCTGTCCTCTCCATGTAATACAGGGACAGGGGGACACGTGGCTGCCCTTGGGAAGGGAGGCTCTGAAGAAAATGTTGAGTTGTTAATCTGTTACTCCACTGCACCTGTGACAGAGATGGGGAGTAAAGGGCTGAAGTTATTTTTGTTATGTGTTCTTAAAAATGCCATTTTTTACCAGGGATGAGGAGGATGAAGTTTTTCAGGTATATTTCTTATGATTAAAAGCACGAGTTAATGATGTCAAATAATACTTCAACACCTTCTGCAAACTCATCTCCCATACTCTTGGATGAACTTGTTTTCCATTCAGTAACCTTCTCTCACTCTGACTTTGAGATGCAAAATGCTGCACAGTTTTGGGTCCCAGAGGATTGAAACAGGAACAGTATCACAGAAAAGAGAGTGGGAAAAGATCCTCCCAGGTCAGTTACTCCTTTGTCCTCCTCAGGGCAGAATCAGCTCTGCTAAATCACTGCTAACTTTGTCTAAAGTGATCTGCAGAACACAGCAACAGCCCTTAAATGCACAATGGCAGAGCCTGCTCTGCACTGCCCCTCCCAAGAGCTGCCCAGGGGCAGCTGAGCTGCACAACAGGGAGCCCTCACTGCAGGAATTTTCAGGTGTTTGACTCTTCCAAGCAGGACAACCACAAGATTCTTCTAAGTGCAGGTTAGAAATGGGGCTGGACATTTAGGACTTACAATTTGCATTCTGTAATTTTCTTCCCTATACTTGGAATGATTTTATTGCAACAAATAAATGCTTAATGCTTGTGTTACACTTCTTTTGATATTCCAGGATTCTCATTTATTTGGGTCCCACAGACAACAGTGAATGAAAACCCCACAGAACAAACTTAATGAAAGGATAATGAATTTAAAGCGGCCTCCGTCCTACAACCACAGGATTCATTGCAAGCACCACCAGGCACATTCATACAACAAATGTGCTTCGTGCAGCACTGATGTGACAACACAAGGTGTTTGAAGAGCTGAAGGCAGGTCTGGCGTGCTGCAGTTGGCAAGAGAGAAGAGCCCCTTTTCCCCTTTGTGCTTTTCCTATCACAGTTACTGACTGGAATCAGAGAAACCTGAAAAACTCATCTATCCACCACACCAGGGCAACCTGTGCCAGCACACACTGGCTCCTCCCAGGGGCTGCACACGGGGAAGGTTTCCAGAGATCCTTAAATCCCAAGACATACAGTGATAGTAAAAGCAAACAGAGAAGGGTTCAAGGAGAGTCATATTATTCCATTGCTGTGTTACAGCAGTAATAACTGTATGTCTGCAAGGCTGCTAAAGGAACAGCAGTGCTTTCTCTTGAAAAAGAGTAGTGTTGAAATTTCATTTAAAATCACCCAAAACACATGCAGAGGTGATAAGAAGGTTAAAAAGTTAAAACAGTAAGAAAAAACCAGGAAAATGGAAAAAATGAGCTATCTGTTGATAAATCAGTCATGGTATATCCACAGACTGAGGGGAAATCCTGGGTACTTTTGAGAGGAATTAATGTTTGGACATTCATGGACCATCCCAGTGCTTTTTCCATTGCCCCTTTTCAAAGTGACTTTGAACTGGTGCCTGCCACAGGACAGGGTCAAACACATTTCTTTTCTCCACAGGAGGCAAGAGGCAGCACCAAACAGATTTGTTCTCCCAAGTGCTTACGCACTGAGCTCTTCAGTCACTTGGACATCCACGAATATGTTATCCCACTCTGCTGCAACAAGATCTGCTAAATTATCCTGCCTGTCCCTGGACAGGGAGAGCTTGGAAAGAGGCCAGCCACCAGCTGAGAGCTCTCCTTGCCAAGTCTGTCAAGCAAATTGATTTTCCTCCAAGACCTTTGAGCCCCTCTGAGCAAAAAGAAACCATATTTCATCTCCTTTTTGCTCAAAGGGCTTGGAGCAAAAATCTCCAATCTGGACTAGAGGATGCAAAGTGCCACTCCTGGTCACGTACAAAACTTTTGGATGTGGCCCAGGACAGCAATGCTACAGCAGTGGCAGCTGACGAAGGATCAGCTGTGAAGGGTCTCACTCAGATATAAATGCATTGGTCTGCTTGTTCACTGCAGATATTCTAAAGGTTCTGTGCTTGGGAGGTTTTATATCCCTTTCCATCATACAGCTGTTCCTCAGTTCATAAACAGTTCTAGAAATCCATGAAAATTAGTAGGCTTGTAAAAAAGGAAATTGAGGATATTTGCTGCACCGGGGTAAGCTATAACACATCACTCTGGTGCATCATTGCCTCAAGTGAAAATAACTGGGGAAGATTTATTATGTGCCCTCAACAATAGTGGAGGAAATAAAATCTGAACTCAGAGGTTTTCCACTCAAAATATCCCCAATATCTGCCTTTGTCTGGGCAGCTCTTGTGACTTCTCCTGAGTTCTGCAGGAAGGGAAGCATAAAAAAGCAGCATCCCTTTCCCACTGCCCTTCACAGACAGATCCCACTTCTCCTAACACTGGACAGGCATGTTTCTGGTTTAGGGACATACTCCACACCAGCACTCCCATACAGGCTGCAGGAGCTCATTATGTGATTCCTTTCATGCCCTGCCCATCAACCATTCCTTGCCCTGGCCAGGGAGCAATTCCATTCCCGGCTGCAGCAAAATCCTCAGCCCAGCAGCACCAAATGGGTAAAGGAGGATGATGAAGGAGCCTTGGAGCAATCCCCAACTTTTCCCATTTCCAAAGGGGTTGTGTGCCTCATGCTGGCACGGCTCAAACACCAAAATAACCATTTTGTCCTGATACATCACACACAGTTCTTAGTGATTCACTGCTGTGACAAAAATCTTCCCACAGTCTTAATGTGTTTTTAATGGAAGTCAATGCTAAGCACATAAGGGCTAAGCAGAAATGCATCTGCAGTGTCAGAAGAGAACCAACAATGCAAGCTTTGGTCAAACTCTGAATGATTTTGTTTCAAATCTAAACAGTTTTGGTTTAATTACAATTATTGCTGCCAATTTCATTAGGACAATCCCTCTGTCTTCCCTGTCTTTCATCTAGATTTCCAGAAAGTGAATATATAAGTATACATACCAGTGAACAGCAGCATTTCCATAGAGCTTTATTCACTGTACCCTGATCTCTGCCTGAGAATTTCACTCTACCTCTGCCAGAAAGGAGAATAAACTATGATATAATTTGTTTTAAACACTGACAAGCTTTGAATCCAAGATTTTGGTTTAGTCTACACTAAGAAAACCAGCCGTGAAATCTAGGTTTGCATCTGGGCTTAAATGTAAATCATCCATAGGGAGAAAGGAGGGGAAGGTCATTTTATCTCAGCATTTTATCTTTGATTTCCTATAACCTCAGCTGGAACAGCAATGTGCTAGGTGGCATCAAAACCTTGTTTAGAAGCACTCAGATAAGAACTCATCACTGTTTACATTACAGGCTTAAAATATGACACAGTATATTCTACCTTAACTCTCTACTGTTTGATATAAGCTCTAATATTTCCCCTACTGACTGCAAATCCAATTCCTCAGATTTTGCCTTGCCAGGGACAGTTCAGAGCACTCTGGGTCAAACAGTAGTGAACCTTAGTGATATGGTTGCTCCTGAACTCCAGCAAGTCCCTCAAAAGTGGCATTGGACACAGCCAGGGAGGATTAGGGACCCTTGCATGAGTGCTGGCCATGCTTTGTTCATGTGAAATTTAGCACATCAGCTCCCCAGGATGCTCCCTCTAAAGCCAGTCTCATACAGACACGAGATTTTCAGCTTTTCTATATATAATCCAAGCTGGTTCCTTATGCCATCAAATTTACATGTTTGCCCGTGGCAGGTACTGAGGGGAGGAGTCATTAAGAATAGTGAGGAAAGAAGATCTTTCTCTCAGCTACAGAAGGGAAAGACTTAACTGTTCAGTTGTTAACAAGGTGGTTCCCAGTGGTGACAGAGCTGGATACTATTGATACAGCACATTTCCAATATTTCTCCTAGGAAAAAAGGCTGCTCTAAAAAGCAGCAGTCTGCCATGGATTTTGCCTGTCAGAGCAAGAGGCACTGCAAACATAGTGCATTCAAGAGAGAAGAGAAGCTAAAAAAACAAGCACCACTTCCCCAAACCAACCCATGCTGCCTGGGTTACAATCCAGGTACAGAATGTAACTGGATTTTATATAGTGCCCCAAAGCACTGAGCAGCTCAGATACTCTCCCAGACTGTGTGTGGAGGCACTTGGCTCTGCCCACTCACAAACTGGAAAATTACCCAAATCACCTCTAATCTTACTTTCCTATTGCATTAGTTGCATCTACCTGAACACACACATTCATTTAAATGCAAGGCTCATGGCATTGGTTTGCTTTAAAAAAGAAAAGCTCTGTAACAAATCCTAAAAAAACAACCAACTGAACTGTGAGGATAAAAAAGGCAGAGACAAGGAAGGCTTGGCAGAGCCCATTTGCACTCCTCACAGCTGGAGACAGGAGTGCTGCTAAGCCCAGCTCCACTGGGAGCACAGGTCAGGGCTCTGCAGGTCAGAGATTTCTTCCAGACATCCTCTTTTCACTTGCAAAGGGAGAACATTTCTGCTGAGGAATAGGAGTGATATAATCCAGCAGGTCAGGGATAAGCAGCATCCCTTTCCCACTGCCCTTCACAGACAGGTCCCAGCAGAAAGCTGGGTTTTGTTTCCAAAGATCACTTCCTTGGTAAAAAATTATTCAAGCAGAGTGCAACAACCACATACAGAGACCCCCCTTACACCTGCCTGCACCAAATCCTGCAAGCTTGCTGATAGCAGCAAGAGTCATGGCAGAGCAAATGGGGAGAGAACAAGAGCAGAGGATGATCCAAAGCCACAGAAATTTGTAGGAAATTTAGTGCAACTGCTTCCTTCAGTGCACGTTGGGTACTCCAAATTGGGGTGTGTAGGGATCCCCTTGGGGTAATCCAACCAGTCCCTCCATGGCACCTTCTCTATAAATATGCAAGTGCTGATAGACAAAAGTGTGTCTGACAGTTTAACAATCCATAATAACAGGAAGGACAGAGGTGAACAGACCTATTTGATGCCCACATTCCAATAAAAATGCACAATTTTTGTTAGTGCAAATGTTATTTAGCCATTTAGTGCACTAACACACGAATTTCCTTTTCTCTCCGTCCTAAACAGCGCCCTGTAGCACACAAAGAAGGAGGCAACACTGTAAGTCACCTTTGATTCAACACTATCCAACAGGGAATCCATGTTTGATTTGAAGCAGTTTATGGTTCATTATTTAATATGAACACAAAGAAATGTTCCTTATTTTCTGTTGGATAATGGCCTCTCTACAGGTAATTTTCCTAGGTCAGGGTGCAGTGTACCACGGAAGGGAATTCCATGGCTGTCCCAGCTGAAGGTTCTGTGTTTGCTGGCAGGAGCCAACCAAACCCAACCTGCTCCCACCAGCCAATGCTACCTCTACGACAAAAGCTCATTATTCAACATGTTCTTCGAGGGACAACACAGAGAGGGGCTGTGCCAAGAGGGCAGGGGACAGGAACAGTACAAGCTGGGGGAAATCAAGGCAATTCCTGTGCCTCAGAAGTCATATTAAAATTCTCTTGTAAAAATAGGAGGGGAAAGAAAATTGCTGACAGAAGTATGGAGCCCAGGCACTGCAGATTTGAGGTTTGTGGGGGAAAAAAAAAAGGAATCACTGTACCGTGTTTTCCTTTTTTCCCCTCTCAAATGTCATGACCTTTTTTCCCCAAAGTATTCTCCAAGAGTTTTTTGTTTCCAAAAAAAGACAAAGAGATTTCCACAGACAATTCTGTAGGAAGCTCATCACTCTCTCACCAGCAGAACTGATTGCATATATAATTAGTAATTTTTCCTTTCTTCAGTGACTGCAAGCTGACTTTCTTAAAAAGCTCTTGCCCTGCTAATTTCTGTCCTGCAGGAAAGGCTCTGCCAAAGCCCAATCAATTATGAGGTACAAATCCATGAGCAATCAGGCTCCATTACTCCCCAGCTCAGGTAATTCAGCTGCCTTTGCAGAGCTGATCCCAGTGTCAGGATAAAGGGAAAAGTCCCTTGATGTGGTGGGATGACCCTGCTTGGGGCCCCCATGAGCTGCTCTATCACTGCTCCCAGCGGGACAGGGTAGGGAGAAAATCGGAGGGGAAAAGTCTTATGGACCAAGAGAAAGGCAGTTTGCAGAAACAAAGGAAAACAAAATATTTATTCTCTACTTTCCATCAGCAGGCGATGTCCAACCTCTTCCTGGGCTGTAGGACCTCAGGATGGCATAGGGATTGCTCCAGAGGACAAACAACATCGTAATAAATGCCTCCCCTTCTCCTCCTCCTCCCTCATAGCTTTTGCTACAGGGATATCCCTTTGGGCAGTTTGGGTCAGTCGTCCTGGCTGTGTCCCATGCTCTCACCCACCTCCAGGCTGCTGGTGAGGGGCAATGCTGGGCACACAGCCCTGATGCTGTGCCAGCTCTGCTCAGAGCACTGGGGTCTTACCAACACCTTTTAGCTACCAAGACAAAGCTCAGCACCGCAGGGAAAATTAACTCCATCTCAGGTAGACCCAAAACAACCAGAAACTCATCCAGTTTTTAAGAAGTATAAATTTGGCTGAAAATTATTTTTTGTTTTCTTCATGCATTTAATTTTACATATCCATCTGTGTCTAGTGCATGCGACCTTTCACTTTGAACAGTAAGAAAATAAATATCCCAAGATTTGTGAATGGGTTTAAAAAAAAAAAATCAACTGTCAAAACTCTGCTCTCAGACAAAGGTTTATTTTCATAGTCTGTCACCATAATCAGATCAGTGCCTTCATCTCACTGCACTACATTTCTCCCTGACAGCAACAGCAGTCACAACAGCAACCAGCGAGAGGCATCAAACACAACTCTGGGTGCAGCACAGAGTCCATCCCAGCACTGGGCTGTGCCAACTGCTCCAACTTCCAACAAACTTCCCCAGGAACTCCCTGTGGAGGACAGACAGGGCAACTGAGGCACAGACATGAATTTTAGAAACCTGACCTTCATCCCAAAGTCCAAAATCCCTGGCTCTTGTGGGTTTAAATCACTGATGTCATCTTAACACACTTAATGGTCTGGAAACCTGTGGGAAGCCTGCACAGGATGGTGCAATCACTGAATCTCCCTCAGGTCACTAACCTTCCCTTTGGAATCTCCTGGCTTCCAGTCGTTGATAATGTGCCCATTTCTGCCAGGTCTAAAGCACCACAATGCAAGGAAATCAGCACACACAAAGCCAACGTTCTGCTCACTGCTCCCATCCATGGCACCTCAGTGAGGAGTGCAGGGAAGGCAATGCCAGGGAAAGGGCACTGACACCAGCTCAGGCACGAGTGTGTATTGAAACAGGCCCCAAAGGGATGGCTGCAGGCACTCAGGGGGTTCTATAACCTCAGAGCACTCAGAGAATAACAAAATCCAGACCGAGGTGAAAAAAAAAAATTTTTTTTGCTTGCCCTATATTGGTTGAGCTCCAGCAAAGACACCAGAAATAAATACATCAAGATTAGTCCTTTAGAAGTTGTGAGCTGCAGCTCCTATTTCCTTCCAAAAGCTTTATCAAGGCAATTGGCTTCCCAGGAGCAACACAAAAAATCCTTTTGCTGGAAAGGGCCCCACCAAAACATTATTTTAAATCTCTCCCCAGGTCAGCTTTAAAAGACAGGCTCAAGTATGGCAGTCAAGACGGGCAAAGCTCTACCAGGCTCCCTGCAGTGGCAGATCTGCCAGTACAGCCTTTGGTCAAAGACCCAAGTGTTCATCAGCTGCAGCAGTGCAGAACAGGCGAGGTCAAGGTCAGATCCCATTTAATAAGCAAATATCCTTGGAAAGAGGGAAGAGAAGAGGCCACCTCTCTGTTCAACATTTAGTTTTACTTATGGGAACTCTTGGAAGAGCCATTTCTGTGCCCTTCCCTCATCCATGGATTATCTGCTGCCTTCTGGGACAGCCAGGGCACCCAACATCAGTTTATACACCCTAGGGCAGCTGCAGCACCAGTCAAGAGCTCCTGTACATTTATTTTCCTGTTCCTGTGAGAACCTTCCCAGAGGACAAAACCCCAACTATCCTCTTGGTTTCCTTCTAAACCCTCCCACCACTGCAGTAGCAGCCACTGGCATGCAGCCATCCCCACAGCTTTCCTTCTGGAGGTGAAATCCCTATGGACAAGCCTGGAGCCAAGATGGAGTCCAGCCCAGAGAAAGAGAGGATCCTCCTGTCCAGGCCTGCCCTTCCTGCCAACTGGAGGAGCCTGTGGATTTCAGCAAGGTCTGTCCTTATTTTTCACAGTGCAGTAGAAGAATCAGGGCTATTGTTCACACTTTATCATTTCTCTTTAGCTCTCTGTAAGATGCTTGCTAGAGGGAGGAGTATCTTCTTTTAACAAAGGCAATTCTTTACTAGAGCATTCCTCTGATTCATTGCTTTCATCCCCTGTTGTTTACAAAACTCATGCCACCCTTTAAACAATCCTTTTGCCACCAGATCCTGAGAGTCTCAATTAATATTTCTCTCAGTCTCTTATGCAACTATTTTTTTTAAAGTGTAAACCTCCAGAAAAGACTTAGCTTAATGCCAGAGTGGCTTGAACTTTTCTCCAGCCTGGACCAACTGATTTCTAGTGGCAGCTGGGGTGAGATCAGCTATCCCTGCTCTGAAATGAAGCTCACAGAGGTGCAACTCTCACTTAATCCAGCCTTCTTTTCATCACAGGTATTAAGGATTCATCTTCAAGCACTCGTGCTCTTCTATTTAATCTTCCCTTATCTCCCGAGTGGCCATCGAGCAGCCTCTTGGAATTAAGAGGGCTCAGTGCTAATAAACTCAGGAACAGCTCTGGAGCACTCTGGTTTGGAAAGGCCATGGAAGACACCCCTCAGCCTCTCCCAAAGCACCTCCTGGAATCCCTTCCCTTCACAGTGCAACATGCACAGATCCCCTGCTCATCACCACTCCCAGCTCATCAGATGAAGGCAGAGGACAAAGAAACTTCCAGAAGGTGCAAATCAGGGAATGCTGGTCCCACACCAGGGCTCACCCAAAAGCTGCTGCCTTCAGTGAAACAGGTGTGGGAGACACTGACTGATGCTTTTACCCTTCTCTTGTGGGAGGAGCTGGGGTGGTTGGGGGTTTTAGCTCCATGTCTGCCGGGCTGCAAGGCTGGAATGTTCCTCTGCACTGCCATGGGGCTCAGGAGGAGATTTCCTGCACACAAATCCTAGTCAAACCAGGAAATCTCTTGTGCTGGTTTTGTGCCTCTGTTATTACAAGCTGCCTGTCTGGCAGCTTGAGCAGGAGATCCTTTTGGTATTACTAAAGCAATAAAGAGTTGGAAAGAAAAGACAAGAAAGAACAATGTGGATTTTTGCAAGGCGAGAGAGCAGGAAGGCCCAGGAGAGTGTCAGAAGAGCCAGAGAGGAACATTTTGGCCATATCCTCACTGTGCAGTTATCCCAGGCTGTGAGCCAGGTTTTATCCCAGTCCTCCCATCCATCTGGACTCCCTCTACTGTCGTTCTGGAAGAGTCAGGTCTGAAACTCTCCTTTTGCTCAGGGAGGGAGAACTTCTTGAAAATTAATGCAGTTGAGTCAGGGAGGGTCATGGATCCTTCCCCAGGGAGACAACATCCATCCCTCCATCAATGTAACTGATCAAAAACAACTGTAGATCCCAAACAAGCACAATATTTACCAAAAAAACTCTCAGACCCCAGAAATAATGAGGACATGTTAATTTAGGCAGGGTGTCAATACATCTACACTCTCACACAAGCTGCCTTCAGCAGTTTGATCAGAGCACAGCACACAAAACTGGAACAGAGCCCTACCCACAAGCAGTAAAATATATTTATTCTTGGCTCATGTTTTCACAAACCCTAGCACAAGAGTTGGGTTTCATGGTGACAGCCATTCTGCACTTATTGCAAAAGAAACACCCTAAAATAGACTTAAAACTCTCTACCTACAAATCAAAGGTGTGGCAAATGTGTGCAGAGCTGAGATTCCCAAGCAGCACGGCCTTGTGCTCTTAGAGAGCCCCGTAACTCCCCTGAATATAAATGATAAAGACATCATATAACATGAAAAGGAATGAAAAAATCCTTCCAGTGACTTACTGGCAGGCTCAAGAGATAAGAACCAGAAGATAAGTGGAGGCAAGCACCCCAAGAGCATTTAAAATACCATACTCAGTCTAAAAGAAGAAAATCTATTACTCTTCTCAGGAGACGGAATCAGGTTCTCTATTGTCTCCAAACATGGAAACAGAAAACAGCATCTCAAGATGAAGTTTGTACTTCTTGGGAGACAGATGGGAGAGATGTTTTGTCATTTTTTGGTAGAATTTTTCTCAGCAAAAGTCACTATTTTACCAATAAATCACATTTTTTGCAGCATTTGTGCTCTGACCTTACACAGAAAAAGGATTTGTAGAGAAGATGTGAGAACAGAGTTTTTCAGAAGTGATCCCACATCATCTGGCTGGGTGTTACATCTCTGCAAAGATTGCAGGAATAACAAAAATGAACTCACCCAAGGCTTTCTTCAGAGTCTTCCAAATGTGCTCCTATACTAATTCACACTACAAAAATTCCCATTTAAGACCAGGTGTTTTAGTTAAGTAGAGTTGGAGGTAGTTGAGAGGGTTTCTGAATCCACTGCTAAGCACAGTCACCCAGAGCAATCTGACAGGGAAAGGACAGACATAACCACCCAGCTCCTGATTTCCAGACAAGAGAAATAAATAACTCCTGTGGCAGAAATCCACAGGCTAGGAGGGAACAGCCTGTGAACATGCAAAAAAAAATAAAGTTTAACCTAACTAAACCTCCAGAACCATGTTATACTCCATGTCATGCTGGTTTGCTTAAGCAGCAATGGAAATAAACAATTTTTGTACAGATTTATTGAGGCTTCTCAGCCAAATTCCAGGGAAAGGGACCCTGAATCAAATGCCAGAGAAAGCAATGTAAAAATCCCCATTACACTGAAAGATCTTTAGATGTGGGCCATCTACCATAATGTCTTGGCAGAGCTATTCATATTTACACCAGTAAAAATACTGACAATTTGGGAAACCTCCTTTTTTTTCCTGTTAGTTTCCTTATCCCAGATACACTCTAGAAATACCCTTCACTGATGAAAATGTCTATACATTCAATTTGATGTGTGGAAATAGCCCATTCTAAATCAGCCTCATGTCCAGTTAAGCCCATATATGCAGGATCAATTTATTTAGGAACAATGTGATTGTCCAATTTCCAACCCAACATTAGATCTTCCCAGAAGATTTTGTCCTTAATGTTTCACCACTAGAATGCATAAAACACCTTTTTTTCCCTTTTCCCTAAAGAGATTAAATGCATTTACTGCTGGAACTTGTCCTACTTCTCTACCGAACTGTTACAGGAGACAACATTTTTACTAGGCTTAATTAAAACTCATGTTAATAAGCTAAAGTGTAGTAAACTAAATATAGTCAATATTTTATTGTAAGAAAAAAACATTAGATGTTTTTTATATTGGCTATATGAGGTATTCACTATATGCTTAAAGTATTTAACACAAACAAGAATGTATGGTTAATAAATACAAATGTTTAATATACATATAAGATGGATATGCTTAAATGTAAATTGAACATCAATATTTCTATATTACACTGTTTTCCCTTATGGTAGGTAAGAAACTACTGATCTATCAATGTGTAAAAGCCCTGAGCTTGTAAAAACTTATTTCTGAGGTCTCTGTGCTATCACTGATCTCCCTGCACAGCCTGTGCTGAGCTCTGACTTTCTTGCATCACTCTGAAGGCAATTAAGTCTGATTTGTTTTTTATTCCCCTGAAATGTAAGGCCATACACATACCATAGGTCATTAAAAATGCTGGTTACTACAACAACACAGCAAGGTACACCTGGTTGGACCAGGACATGCACAGAATCAGCCCCTTCTCATAACTTGGCCCACTTCCCACCATGTGTACAACAAACATCCTGGCAGCTGCCAAACCCTGCCTGGGCTGCAAACATCCTGACTCTGGGATCTGTACCTCACATGGATCCCATCTGCTCTGAAGCACACAACAAACAGGCCTGGGGTGTCCAGCCAAGATTCTGCCCAGTGCCTATCAGCTGTGGCTTGAATTACTCCTAGGAGAAATATTGTCCCTGGCTCAAAATCCTGGGTTTTGGAGTCAGTGGTGTCAGAAAGAGCAGCCACTCCTCAGTTTCTCAGCTCACCCTCCTCTTTCCTCCCCGGCAGAGAACCAACTCATAACTCTCCTTTATTTGCATTTGTTTGCATCTGTCCTCATGGTGGTTCTAAGGTTCACTCTCTACACCATCAAGATGCAGTTTCCCCCACAGTAAAGGATAAAAAGTAATAAAACTGCATTTGCAGCATAGATCTGCTTTCCTGGTCAGGCACAACCCACAGGAGGCCAGGTCTGTTTCAGAGCCCAGTCCATGCAGGAAAACATGGATTTCATGATCTCTGTACCATTTTGCTGGTTTGGCATCACTAGCCAGCAGGTTTTTAAAGCTCATTCCAGCTTCGGCTCATCACAGGATCAGGTAAAACAGGCTAAAGCCAACACAGCCCCATGGTGCCCTGGCTGAAGGGAACGAATGCATTTCAGGTATATATCACATGCTCTGACAGAGGTGTATGGTCAAGAACATCTATAGTGTTTTATAGGACATAAAGGAGAAAATGTGCTGCAATAAATTGTAAAAGTTATGCCTTTTAGCATCAGGATGGCCACTTTAGAAATTTAAGACCTCACCTTTAAAAAGTGAAACAACTGAGCTATAATTCATTTTTATTTCACTATTTCACTTCCCCATCAAAGATTTTCACTCCACATACACCACCTTTTTTTTTCAAAAGCTGTCAAGAGTATAAGAAATTTTGCCTTGAAGAAAAACACAACCATTCCTTTCCATCCTACAACATTGTGTGTTTCAATCCAAATAGGGCTGCAGGAGTTCCATTTATGCAGATTATATTTCATGAGAATCCATCAAAGCAGGGAATGATTGTTTTACATGAGAAAGTGCTCCAGAAGGGATTCCAGAAGATAAATATTCCAGGAAGGACTCAGAGAGCCATCCTACACTGTAGGCTCACATCCTCCACAAGGCTGAAGCAGCTTCAGAGCTAAGCTTACCCACTTCGGCCTTTCCAAAATGTGATTTCATGGTCACCCAGTGTCTTATTCACCCAATCTTTGAGCACATGGCAATTCGGTTCAGTGGTGGGGTTATTTTGCCATTTATGCCCTTACACTTTTATCTCTCCAGGAGCACCTGAACCATGGATACCTTGAATAAGCAAAGTCACATCTCTCTTTGTCCATCCCCAGCGATCTCTATTTCTTCAACAGCACATTTTTACTGCTGCTTGGGTGGAAGTTTTTCTTGCACAACCCTAAGTGTACCCATTTCTATTCAGAGCTTATACATAGGCTTTTACTAATCCAAAGTAAAGCCAAAGTGCAGGTACTACACCCCTCATTTTTGGGGAAAATGGAACAACTCTGCAGCTCCTTCACCCTGATGATGTAACAAAGGTTTCCCCTGCTTCACTCAGTTCAAGCCCTGCAGAGTTTATGGTGGTGTGTATCACAGGTTCCTTCTGTGAGCCTGCAAACTCCCATGAAACACTGAGTGGGACCTATTTCTCCTGACTTTGGATTAATCCAAGGTCACACACACACATCTTTATAGGGGAATTAATGCTTTTTAGAACCCCAGCCCTTCGGGTCCCGTTTTGCCTTGGGTAATGGAAGCTTCCCAAGAGAATGTGGGTTTAGGCAGTATTTTATGCTTCCTTTACCAATCAATACACCATAAAACACACTCCGAGGTCCCTCTCACAGCTCCAAGGAGCCTCCCAGCACCGAAGCAGACCTGCCGGCAGTACTTGATCTTCTGTCGTGCCTTCGCCTGCAGAGTGGCCTCCCGTGGTGCCCTCAGCTGGAGGACAAAGCTGTGTCATTGCAGAGCCTTGCAAACGAGCCGCTGATTACAGAGCTCAATTAAGAGGCATCGTGCAGGTTCCTGCAGGCTGGTGCATCACAACCTTCGGTGCTCCAAAGGTCAGACAAAGTGAGCACAGCGGGAAGTTGGATCCCTGTTAGCAGGAAGCTCATTGCGAGCAGGTTCTTGTCTTTTGGGGAAGGCACGTAGATACATCTAGATTTAATTGCAAGTGGCAAACCAGAATGCCAACGAGATGACAGCAACCTGGTCCTCTGCAAGCACATGAGCTTCAGTCACCAACTCAGGCCAGGAAAAAAAAAAAAATTACATTATGAGCTCGGGAAGGTGATAAACCTCTCTACAAGGATATAAGGATGTTCCTGAGCTGCAAGTGTGACTTGCATATATTCGTTGTCTTTGAGACATCTGTCTCAAACACAGGCTTTACACCACGAGTCTGATGTGCCTTTCACTTACACCACATTTATAGCACTTTTCTCCTGAGTTTGACAACACTGGAGTTTGGAGAAGCAAAGCTCCACATGAGTTTTCAGATCTCTGCAATTTAGGCATGTCCTGCCACATTTTTGATTCCTATCTGAAATAGAGGTTTATGAGATTACAGTCTCCTGTAACAGCACACCCTGTGTGAACACACAGCTCTCCCTAACACCAGCCCCAGTCCTTTCCCATTCCACCTGCACACTCCTGCTCCCAGGTCTTACCACAGGGATAAAGGCAGGCTGATGCTACAGACCTCATGGGCTAAGTTTTGTCTCTGTAAATAAAACCGGTGCTATTTTTCCTTTGAACAACCTTTAGCAGCTTGATCCTGCCTCTGGGAATGGTATTTCCTTTACAGAAACACATTTGAAGGATAATTCACACAGAACCACTAAGAGCTAAGGAAAACCTCCAGACAGAGCAGACCCCGAGCCTGCCCCAGGAGGTGAGTGCCACTCACTTTGATCTGCAAACCCTCACATTTCTGCTCCATTTCTGCAGACTTCAAAAATTCAGTTTCTGCAAACATCTTATGCCAGGATGCAATCATGCTAAATTTATTGTATGTGGACTGTTCAATTAGTGAACTTGTAAATAAATTTCTATTTTTCCATATGTCTTCAAGGGGTTTGATGGAGTCTCTACTGATATTTGAGCCAACTGTTGCCAGACACAACTGCAGAGTAACCCCCAAAGCAAACTAGAAGTGGTGAGTTTGCACAGTCTGATCAGAGAGACAGACTGACACTCTTAAAAATATTTCTGCTCAGACTTTCCCTTCTGTCTCAGAGGAATAAAACATTTTCCAATGAGGCTGAATTTCCTTTTTTGTGATGCCTTCATGAGAGAGGCACCATTCTCTTGGGCTCCAGAGACAAAAGATTTAAAAAAAAATCTTTCATGTCTAATTTCAGTTTAACGTCTGTTATGACTCCCAGTCTCTGGCTCTATACCAGGATTTCCTTTGCCTTCTGAAGCAAGAGTAAACTCAAGTATTAAACAAAAATTGCTATTTAAAAAGAAAACAATTGAACTTTTCATGTGTAAACGTACACATTTGTTCTAGAAATTTAAACTTGATCTACCATCTCTAACACCTCTTTCAAAAAGACCATGCTGAATAAAACTGAGGGCTTTTCCCCTTCTGTTGACAATACAATAAATAAATCCAAAACAAGAGACAACTGTGCACACACAATGTGAGAGCCAAAACAGATGAAGGGTTAATGTAGAAAAGCTGATTTTCTGTTCATTTTCTGTGCTTGAGTTCTCCTCTCACGTTTCAATATCTCTATTGTGCTATGACTTCACAGAGATCAGAAAGCCCTTGCAGACACTGGTCCCTGTGCCACAGGCAGGCAGGTCCTGCACAAGCAGGACATGCTGGGACATCTCCTGCCCCAACAGCATGGAGGGTGTTACAAAGTCAACCCTCAGATCTAACAGTGAGAGGAGAGGACACAAAACAAAAAGTGAGGCAATACAGACAGAAAAGATAAGCTGAGGACACAGCACAGCCTTGATCTATAGCTGATCTCATGCCCTGAGCACTGCTGGAAGCTCTGGCTGGAGCACAGCAGACTTACACAGAGCAGCCCCAGTTTCATTTCCTTTGAAAGGAAAGGCACTGCTGGCAGAGGCTTAACACACAGCCAAGAGCTCAGGAGCAAGTGAAAGGCAGCTGAGGTACCCCAGGTGACAGACAGGGCCCCTTACACACACTCAGATGCACAGGCTGAGCTCCTTCCCGCCATGCCAAGAGCTCCCCATGCCTTGGCAGGGATTTGGGCACAAAAGCAGCAGATCACAGAGGGATGGATGTGCTGAAGTGGCCAGCGAGATCTGCAGCCACCATCAGTCACTCTGGCTGTTAAAGGAGGTATGAAATCATACCAAATTAGATCATTCTGAAAGCTGCAAATATCACTGTTTGTGCAAGAATCATAACAATACACGCCTGATAAAAATTTTTTTAAAAATAATCTTTTATGTACCTAGGATGAGAAGTATGCAGAAAGAAGTTTAAAATGCAGGAGCAGATGACTGGAGAAACTTGTCCTCTTTGTTCTTGCCAGAACGATGCTCCAAATTCCCCAGGAAATACATTGCCTTACAAAGCACAAGTGCTATTTTCAAGTGAGCTTAAAATCCCACCAGGGCTCACCAGACACACATATGCTCCCAGACACAGAGCATCAGTAGAGACTCCTGAAACATTTCCAGCAGAATTTTTCCTCACAGCGTTGTATGCAAAGCCCATTTCTGACAGCACCTGTGCAGGTGTGGAGCCCCATTGTCACACCCTCATCCACAATCTGGCAACTCTGGCTTTAACAGAGTGCTTAAATTTCTGCAGGATCCACAGGGTAACATCCCAGCATGTTCTCCTCCAGGGCACAAGTCTGGTGATGTTCCATAAATCACTTTTTGGTTCGGGTAGCAACAATCCAGAGCCAAGGCCCCAGCGCTGCACAGGCCCAAGTGCAAGGGCATTTCAGGTGCTGAATATGGGGATATGGCATTAAAAAAGGAGTAACTTCTGGCTGTATAATTATAAACTACATCATTATGCATGTGCATGACCAAAGGAGAGGACAAACTGAGGTCACCCAGGAAATTTTGATGCTGGCATTTCTTCACCTCCAAGTGTCTGACTTTGCAGCTTTAATAATATTCTTGTCATGAAGGGGTTTTGTTTAATTTATATATAGATTATGGGTTGCTGTCTATTGGCAGACACCCACAGTATTGGCTGGATGCAGTTTAAAATAGCAAACTTTCCCTCTGTTGGAAACACCTGTTTTAGCCAGAAGACCATTTCATTGCAGGTGTTACACTCTGAATGAAATAGGAGCCTATTTTGATTCTGTGATCTGCCCAGGGATGACAGCATCATTTAATGTATCCATCAAAAGTTACTAACTTGATCATTATGGAATGGGGAATGGTGCATCTGACCTTTCTTTTAAATTACCATTGCAGACTTTTAATGGGTTTCTCAAAAGTTATTGTTATTAACATGAATATTACAGGAATTAAATCAGCCCCTTGCAGTCAGTTATCACAGTGCTTAAACAAAACTGATACCTGCAAACAGCCTGCTGAGGTATCAAGAACTCTCTTGTTCCTAAAGGAAGACTTAGATGGAGACAAATCTATTGAGTGGTAGAGATAATGGTAAAGACATCACTAGAGTTAATCAATTGTTTTAAATGGGATAGAATTTTACAGCGTGTCCTGTGGTTAAATGGGCACAAGCTGATCTTTTGCATCTGCCATGTCTGGTTTGTGTGTGATGGATGTTGGCTCTGAGGTGCAGGGCACTGACCTGTCCTGCATGCTGTGAACCTGCAGCTATCCTCATCCAAGGGCCTGCAGCCACATATTGAAATTAATGTCACATTTACTGCCAACGTTAGCAAGCAGCACAAGGGAACAAATTCCTAAGCCACCATGAACTGAATTTTTTTTTTAAGATGCCCTCTTTTAATTCTAATTTCTAAATTAGGAGTGAATAAACTGTTTGGTTATTCAGAAGGAAGGACAAAAACTTCCAGTCACATCCATCTCTGTTAGTTTGCTATTCGTCTTTCTTTGGTGCTCCCCCCACAAGGATCAGTGCTCCAGCAGGTCTCACATCTGCTCTGTATATTTTACTTTTTAGTCACTGGAGGAAAAACTGCAGTAATGGGTCTGGAAAAGGTCTGCTCGCTTCTGGAAGAGGTGCAATACACATAGCAGGGATCAGCAGTTCCCTAAGCACGTCCCAGCCCCAGGTTCCAAACAATTGTTTGTGTTTTGGCCTTTTCTGGGAACAAAGAGGGGACTTTTGATGGTGTGCAGAATTTTGTTGTAGCAGCCTCCCACTTCTCATGGTCCCAGTGAAGAGTTATCAGAGCCCCGAGTGCCCTCTGAGGGGCCACTACTCCTCTTTACTCCATTCAATGTGCTGCATGCCACCTTGTGAGCTACAGTACCATTTACAGAAATCAATGTAGAATTAAGTTACTGAGCATGTGAAATTGGCTACAAATAGCAAAGGCATTCTCCCAGGTAGGATTCACTTTTTTCTATCATGCCATAGTTTCCAGGTATTATTGTCATGTCTTAAGTATAATTATATATAGTTGGTGTTAAACTGAGTTTACAACCTGTTGTAATCCCATGTTCTCATCTTTTTCTGCCCCAGCAAGCCTAACTGCCAATAACAGGAAAAATCCACCCCATTTACAAAGAGAAAATCATTATACTTGATTCTACCCATATAGCAACTTAAATACCATAAATTTTAATACTGTGCATTGCAAAAGGCACTTAGCTATGCACTGTGCTGCCTCCACGGACTCAGGATATGCAATAACTGTGCAATACAAGTCACTAAAGGCTCCAAAAGCTGCTGGAAATGGAGCATGTCTGGACCTGTGGAGCACCACGCCAATACTGTGTCATTCGGCTTTTTACCTGGCAGTTGGCCAAATCCAATAAAACTAATTACCAAGAGATGGTTTTTTTCAAATGGAAACACTGCAGTTAGAGACAATGTGAGTGCTGGGCTCTGTGCAACAGGCAAACACCACTGCCAAGTTTTTTTCTCGTGGAGAATGAGGTGATTTGCTCCTGCTCACTCCAACAGAGAAAGTTCTCTGGATCTGCTGCTCCTGGGAGACAGCAGCAGAGAGGATCTGACTGTTGCCACTATGATTAAGATGATTCTCTTGGTGCACTGCACTGAAACATTTGCAGATCCCCTTTCTTGATACGCAATTTTTAGTTGCTTTTTGCAGATCATATCTTTTTCACACATCCATCAATCTGCCACTTCTACAGCGTTTCATCTAGTCAGGTCCAACACACAGACATAGAATTTCCTGTTATAGAGAATCCCACAGATTCCTTTAGCCCAGCACTGATGTAGAAGCTTCCTGAAAATCATCTACTCCCTGCCAGAGCTGTCAGATTTCACATCAGAGATGATCATGTAACTCACGGTCTCACTGCCACTTGCTTTTGGCACGTGGCAGGGAGTCACTAATGTGACACAGAGCTCCTGGCATGGGCAGCAGAGGTACAAGAAGAGCTGCTAAAGCAGCTCCAGTGCCTCCAGGCCAGGATTGTTTGCCACCACAGCACATCCCAGCCTCACATCCAGGATTCTGTTGGCACCAAAAAGCACTGTTGACATTTACTCTGATCCTCTGAAAAATTAGTGGGAAATGAAAAACCAACAAAGAACAAGAGTCTCTGTTCAGGATGACAAAATCAGGGAGATTATTTGATGAGGAGAATAAATCTGTCTCCTTCATAGGCAGTGATATTTGGGATTGCATTGAGCAGCTGTTTTCACAATTCCAGAAATTCTCTTTCTGGTCTGTAACTACAGACAACACCATCACTGTTGGATACTCCCATCCCACCTCCCAGCTCACACCTGACTCACCTTTACACTACCAAACTGTACATATGACAGCAAAGTGGTTCTCTCAGCTCCACTGGGCTGCCTCACCCAGGGCCTGAATCCAGCCACGTGCCCCAGAGCCTCCTGGCTTTGCGCTGGGGCTGCCCACTGCTCCCAGCATGTATCCATAGCCTATGGTTTTTGGGGCAGAACACATCATCTGCTGCTGGAAAGGAAGCTGGAAGGCTTGGTACACTGAATCAATCATGTTGTTCTTTAAATTATTTAATAATATTTATTGGGAGGTAGCAGCACAAGGCAGTTTTTCACTCCTTTTCCTTAGCTGTTGCCCCCATCCTAATGGAGCCTGCCCCGAGCCCTCCTGGGAATCCATCAGAGACCTATCCTCTCCTGTGAAGAGTAGCCCAGGAAACAGCAGCTGATAAAAGCCAAGAGGCATCACACCAAGTAAATGGCTCATTAATGACAATGTTTAGCATGAGACAGACACCAAAGGTCCTTCTCAAATGAGGAGGTCTGTGTCTGATAATGTATATCTGACTGTAGGGAGAGCAAAAAATAGCACAGTATAAGGAAGGACACACAGCAAGGCTCCCAGGGATGCTTCTGCCCAAGAAGGAATCTTTCCCTGGGAGTCTACAAAAGCCATTCTTTGTCTCGCCTGCTGCTCCATTTACTCTGCTTGGTACAGGTCACGAGAAGTCAGCTCAGAACGTTCAGGTACAATTGAACACCACACGAGAAGTCAGCTCAGAATGCTCAGGTACATTTGAACACCACTTTCAATCCCCAGCCTCCAAAGGAGGGCAGGCACCACGCTGCCATGGACACCTTCAGAGCAGGGGACTTGGACCAGGATCTACCACTTCTGTAAGGTTTCAAGGGCATTCCCTTCCTCCCAAAGAAAGTTGTCTGAGCAGATGACTGCACCATTTTGGAGCACTTTTCCCGCTGCTGAGGGCACCTCTGCAGGCTGGGAGCACTTAGTCCAGAGCTTCCACCAAAGTCATATGCGTTTTGAAACACAGTGACTCTGCAGCCTTGGCCAAGGATTTCAGCTGCATTCCCCAAGCATTATGCTCACTGTGCTAAAAAGCACCTGCAAAGCAGTTCTTTCTGATATTTACTTTGTTAAATTAAAGTACAGGGAGGGGGGAAAGAAATAGAAATCAGTGTCTTTCTGCTAACCTTTAGTTTGCGTAAGCAGTCAATGGTAAATGTCAAATGCCAGCAGTGCATTAGAAAAGAATCACACTGAAAAATTCTGCCTTCAAGGCCAGAGGCCAAACCCCTCACATGCCCCAAAACTGCTCTGGTTTCACACACAACATCCTACATCAGAAGCATGTACACTAATGCCTAATTTAGCCATCACAGCTCCAGGTGTGTGGGAGTCAGAGAGACTCCAACAGCACATATGCAGAGGGTTCTCTCTATGCTGAATTTTAGGAAGTGCTCCCCTGGTTCAGACAGCTCTGCCCAGGTTCAAAGTAAGGAACATGGAATATTGTGAGATCAGAGCTCATTAGAGGAGCAGGTGGGGATGTCTGCAGCTGAATAAGCAGGTTGCTTTGGGAATAACATGAAACAGATGTCCTGTCTTTGCACTCCCTGAACATTTTCTGCAAATAAATTGCAAGTTCAGGGTTTAAGGCTGAGTCTGTCATGTATCTCTTTAGCAACTCCTCTTCTGTTTTCTTCTGCCTGTTTTCTTTCAGGTTAGAAAATCTCTTCTGTAATAAGATAACTTTAGAAGCTAGAGAGGAAAATCTACTTTTTGATTGAGCACAGGAAATGAAGGACTCCCTGCTAAATGAGTTTACTGGTATTTCAGGTAAAGAATATCAGGAGGTGCTCTGCACATGGTCCCAGACAGACACACATTCGAACAACATCAAAGCTCACTAGGCTTTACCAAGGGGATTTCCTTTCACAATATTTTCCCAAAAACATTTATTGTTTGGGCTGGGGAGGAAGTTGGGTTTTTATATACATTAAGTATGGCCTGCAAACTGTTCTTTCAGCACAGCAGTGCACTCACATCAAATGTCTGAAATAGATGAAGGGACACTGGTTTTGACCCCATACCCAAGCCCAGGGAAATACTCAGTCTGGGTAGAACCATATTTGCCAAGAGATTACTTAAAGCACATGTTAAGGAGGCTTGATTCCCCTTCATGAAGGAACGTTTTGCTTTGAAAGACCAAAGCACACAGCGTTTCACAAAGAGGCAGTGCTCTGGGATGGCTCTGTTTGGAGACACTCCCAGCCTCCAGCAGAAGGTAGTTATTGATCACCAGAAAGTCTCTATCACTTCCCATCTAGAAAGCCTCATTGAGATCCATTTGGGTTTGGCAGCCAGCTCCCTTTGTCAAGGCCCTGGGCATATTTAAAAATCATTACACAGTTAATGTACAAGGGACTAAAACAGGCAACAAACTCCTAAGACTTACTAGCACAAAAAATGGGACTTACAGGTCAACTAACCCACAGGGATGTGTCTCTTCTGCCTGTGCTGCTGGGATAACCTTTCCTGTGTGCAATTCTCTTAATAATGTGCCTAATTCAGAACCATGCAAAAGAAACTTTCAAAAAACCACACAGAGGATTAGCTCAAGTCTCAAGACAAAGAGGCAATAATTCACCCACTCCATCAGCACTACCAGAAGCTAATGCAAAATAAATTCCAAGGGAGTTTCCAAAAATGTCAGATGACAATAATACCTTAGTGAGGCAGAGCATATTTTATGCATCCTGTTCATTAGCTGAAAAGCCTGTCTGCATGACTGTTTTTTCTCATTTGAATTAATCACACTGAATATTAAGAATGAGACCCGCTGAGCTCTTTAATACATAAAGTATTTAAAAGATGTTATTAAAAAAGTTATTTTGGAAAATTGCAATTACACATCTATGTGTACACTTGCATTTATTGCTTCTCTTCCTGTCAACCTGCATCAAGCAAGAGACACAGGAGTGTTTCCACAGCCAGAGGTTTGGAGCCATGATAGGGATGTTTACAGGGAAGTAACAGTATTTCAGCATTATCCTTGCGAAAGGCTGCATTTCTTCCAACACAAGTTAGGTTTGGCACAAGTAGATTTGTCAAAATATTTCATATTAAGTTTACAGAATCCTTCAACTTCGATCTACGCCCCAGTTCCAAACCCAAGAACCCAGAAAATTCAAGCTCAGCCTAGTCCGCAAGTAGTGCCAACAACCTCAAAGTGATGCTGTGTACAGAAGCTCCTTTATGTGCAGCATCTCAGTTAGCCTGGAACTGCAACTATTTAAAAAAGCTCTTTGCAAGGCAACAAACCCAACTGTCTGTCTACCAGTGTACATCCCCTTATGTGAATTAAGTGTCATACTCAAAAGGAACATCAACATTTTGCTTTGGCTTTCACCAACAGACACCTTTTGTAGCTTGAGATTCTCTTCCAACTGATAAAATAAATGCAGCCACTGTCAGTTTATCCCCATTTACTCCTGCATCAGACAGCTCTTCTCCTTTCCTGATGTTCACCCTTAAACTATTTATAGGCAACAGCCTAAAATGTCCAGCGAGCCCCTAAAGTGAGATTTGGGCAGTGATTTTTGTGTATGAGACAAGTATAATTTCTGCATATAAGGCTGTCAACCTGCTACTGTGATTAAGAGCAGGAGAACAGCAAAGTATGAACTCCACAGCCCTAGCAAGTCTCATGAAATTTGTGAATCACAACAGCAAACAGGTCTCACTCAGACCCCCAGGGACAGCACTGGTAAAGGTTGACACAAGGGCAGCAGACCCAAGTGCTAAATGGATAAAGTGGCATCCCCAGCAGAATTTTTCTTCATTCATTATCAGTGCATTTTTAGAGTCACCACATAACCCTGCCCACCCTTCCCCACAGGGATATCGGCATCGAGTCATTCGTCAGCAGAATATTGTCACATTTTACAATATCACCCTTAAGTACAAGAGCTCTCAACAGGACAGGGTTGGAGGTTATTGATTTTGAACCACTGACACAGCAGACAGCATCCCCTCAGCGGGAGAGATGCCCAAGGTCAAATGCCTTCTTAAAATACACATTTGGCTACAGGAGTTTCATTAAGTTCAATAAACCATCAGGTAGCGACCGGCAGAACTATTTATAAATAATCAGCCTGTGCAGTGCTGACCCCTTTTTTATTTAATGAAATTTGCTTCCTCTTGTCAGTGTCAGGTATTTTGAGTTGGCAAAATGCTGTGACCTCTCCTACACTAAAAACGAAGCTGTGCTCATGGAAATAGCAGCTATCTATTTAGTTAATATAAACAAGACGTTAAGTCTTTAGGAGTGTGAGCTGTTGAAGCAAGCACCAAACCCTCCCTAGACATCTGCACACCACAGAGAGGGAGCGAGTGAGCTTTTTCATTCAATCTTCATTAAATAAACAATACATTATGCACAAGTAAAATTTGTGTTATTGCAGCAGTGACAACAACTTATCCTGAATTAAGACATTCAGGAATTGAAGCTCTCACTCTTTGTGCATTTCCTAAAGCCAGGATTTCTCGTGCAGGATGATGTCCCAGAGCATGGTGGGCCCAGCCACATCAGGGCTGGGCCTCAGCAAAACTTCCCTTCTCCAAGCTCCAGTGCAGGACCAACATCCCACTGCGCTCAAGCCCCCACAGTCCCTTGGTTCAGCATTGCTTTCTCCTCCTTCTCCCAGAACTGGCTTCTTTATCCACCACAGGCTGGCAAAAACCCATTTTGAGTTTATGGTCCTTTATTTCCCTATGGAATTTCCTTACTCTTTATGCCACAGTGGCAGAAGTAGGGATCCCTTTTCCTCTTTCTGAGCTAGTTTGCTTACCTGACCTTTAAATTCTCCTGCACCATCCATAAGGCAGGTAGTGGTGGGGAATCACAACAAAAAATCCAGGAAACATAAGCTCATCCCTTCAGGTCATTCTATATTTAGCAGCTCCCTGGTGTGCTGCTATGTTTCTAATTGCTGTTGTCAGAATATATGCAGGAGAGGGAGCTGCTGGTTTAGAGAAGAACAACCCTTCCTACCCAGGTGTGAAGTGTGGGATGCTGATCAGCCGACCAGGAGCTGCCAGGGCCAAACACAGAACCCTTCTTTCCCTAAGGGCCTATCTTGCTGTACTGGCCCTGGAAGCTGCCTGGGTTTGTTTCCATGCACATCCCCCGTTCTCACATCAAGGAGTATGCTCCCGGTGTGTGTGTGTACACATTTATAGTCACTACACTGCACGGGGACATTTTGATTTGCAAGCAAGCAGCATTCAGTGACACCCACTGTAACGTATATGGGGGATGGAGAGATAAGGAGTTATTACAAGTCAAGATTAAAACTCTTCAGTTGATCCGTATTGATTTTATTTTTGCCGTACTGTCTGCCTGATCATACATTTTCCCGTTCCCACCCCGCTGCTGGGCAGGAGGGGGTATGGTTCAGCTGAGCCTGCAGAGCCGGGCACACACCCGTGGAGCAGAGGAAGAGCCGCCGGCATCCTTGAGTGGTTACAAATGACAGACCTCTCACCGGGGGACCGGGCTGCAGCCAGGATCCGGCTTTTAGCGAGCCAAAGCTCTCAGCTGCTCTGCCAAACAGCCGCTGAGCCAGACACGGTCTCCAGAAGGTCCTTGCCCCGGGCCACCGTGCCCATCCTCCCACAGTGCCCCAGGTATGGAGGGGCCAAACTCCCTGGCTGTCCCACTTGGCCCAGGTTTATCCCATCCACGTGTAACAGCCAAAATCTCCTCGGG
The DNA here is from genome assembly GCA_013396875.1 of Vireo altiloquus. Lineage (NCBI taxonomy): Eukaryota > Metazoa > Chordata > Aves > Passeriformes > Vireonidae > Vireo > Vireo altiloquus. Next base: position 240,274 of record VZRF01013860.1, on the reverse strand, counting down.
GAACAGCAGACAAGAGTTGCACAGTACAGGTACCGAGGGAGAGCTCCCACACCTGCACACTCAGCAGCCACAGGTGCTGCAGGGCTGCCTTTGCCACTGCACCAGCACAGAAATCCCTTTCTTTCCAACCCAGATTGACCCAGGAGCAATTCCTGTGTGGCCAAACCTTTCCCACCCCTCCCTGCTGACTGGAAAGCAGCAGATCATTGGAAAGCTGGAAATAAGGAATTATTTTCAGCCTTGTTAGCATTTGCCAAGCATCATTTCAGCCCTAACATTATAGGTGTTTAATAGGGCCATACTGAAAGTCTTTGAACCTTGCAATCAATACAGCTGAGCCGCTGCACAAAATTTACCATTGATCTGTGTTTCGCTTCATTAAATGTTAGTTTTACAAGCTTTGAAAATAGGCCTGTTTAAAATTGTTTAACAACCTGTGGCTGCATCATCAGCTCTAAATGGCCACGCAGCACTGACTGCAGGCTAGCCCACTAGGTAGTGATTTCTTGCCCTACAACAGTATCAAACTCACTTTTTAAAACCTGTAACACACTCAGCAATACTCCCTTTAAGCTCAAAGCACACTGATGCAACCACTTAGAGAGAGCACAGACAATAAATCTGAAACCCTGGGCTCACCTTTGAAAATCCCAGCTCAGCTGTGGCCGAGCTGCCCACCCTACAGGCCCCAAGGAGGGACTCTTCAAAATTCTTCAAACTTCAAATACTGATTTTTTTAAACATACCAGCTCCCCTGGAGCAAGCAGGTACATGGTGTTAGTCACTTAGAGACCACACAGTCCTCAGGTGGACTAAGCCCCACAGATCTGCAGCAATAATAATGTGCACACCCAGCAAATTAATAATCAATTCTGCTTTCTGGCTTCTCTTCCTTGACCCACTGAGTTAAGAGTGAAACACAAAACCTTGATTCCTGCTACACCAGGATGGCTGAGAGGATCTGTCAAGCCCTTAGACCATGGGCAACACTCTGCAAGGGATAAATTATGAGGGCTGATAGCAAACCATCCCTCTGCTACCACTACTAACACACAGTGTTACTTATCTTCTGGACAAGCCTAATATTTTAGTGCAAATGGGTTTATGCAGTAGTATTTCCTCATTTCTATGGCCTTGCCTCTATATTTTCACTTCCACAGCCAACAGCTAGTAATGGAGAAAAATATTGTACATTCATTACAGAGGAAAACCAAAAAGAAGAAATCCACATCCATAATTCCTTTATGCTCTAGTTAAAGGTTGCACTCTCCTCTTCATTCTTGTCTCCTGCAATTTATTAAGCCCTTTGCCAGGATAAAATTCACGGCAATTCTTGAAGTAGGTAAAAATTTATTCACACAAACAACTGATAATATTGCACAAACCACCAGATAAGAATCAGCATTTTTGAAAATGTAAACATATATGTATTATTAAAGCATATTCGTAGCTGAGGAACTTTGTCACCTACCATGTGAAGACAGGCTGGGGCCTCCTTGCTTCTCCTGCCATCCGGGAGCTGCTTCTGGAAACAGAAACCTGCTCAAGTGCTTTGGAAGTCGCTACTCACTGTTGCTGGTGCCGAGAGCTGCTGTGACAGTCCTGCACCACGCCTGGGTGCGCTGCTCCCCTCGGCCTTCAGAGGGAGCGTTCCTGGTTGGGAATGGGGGGCTCAGAGTATCAGGCCACCTTCACAGCCTGAAAAAACCAGCTCCCCATTCACCAGGCAAATAATTGGACATGGCAAAAGCACAGAAAACATTTTTGCATTGGTGTTCCACACGACATGAGCTGGCCTAGGACCAAAACCTCCCAGACACCACTACTGAGGTGTTACACCTCAGCAATTACTCATTCCGCAGCCAGCAAATGGGCGTTGTTAAATTCTGAGGGAAACCTCTCTTGGTTGCCACGAGCTCCATGGCCAGGAGGGAGACACACACAAATGTTGAGATTTGGAGGTCTGCACTGCACAGTGATCAAAACCACCCCTTCCACACATCCCAGGGTGGTTCACAGCACCCACTACAGCAAAGGCATTCAGATCATTCTCCTTTGTGCATTATTTCTCTCCCTCATCCATGGCTTTGCTTTGAGCCATGCCGACAGCAGAGACTGGGAAGTGGAATGTTGGACTTGAAGCTAAAGCATTGCACAATGCAATGTTTATTATCACTGTCTGTGGGAGAAATGCTGTTTCTCTGACAGACTGACATTCCTACACAAAACAAACACTCCAACAGGATAAAAGGAGTGGGGAGCTGCTCCAGCCACAGCCCAGCATGACTTCACAAGGCCCAGCAGCCTCTGCCAATTTGCCTGGCACAGCCACAAAACCAACTCCAGCATCAAGGCAGGAAAGGAGAGGGACTGAAATCAGCTCTCAGCTGAAAAGTTTTATTCCTCTGAGCATCGACAAAACACAGATGGTCTTTTCTCTGAGTGAAGACCATTTTGCACCTGGAAAATTCCAATCAGGAAGAGAAACAAGAAAGCAAAGGGGAGAAATCTGTTCATGCAAGCACTTTGCTTTGCAAACAGAGCTGTACCCCTCTAATCAGCAGCAAATGTTCCTGTGCACAGCAGGAATATGCAAACCAAACCTGTCTCCCAAAGAGATGAAGGCATTTCTTCATGTCAATAAATATTTCACATTGATGTAAACAGAAAAAAACCAAAAGACATCTGTTGGAATGCTTAAAATAGAGGGGAAACACGTTAACAAAAATGGTGTTAATGAGGCTGTTTGGGATCTACCTTTCTTTCCCCAAATTATTTGAAGGACTAGGGCTGAAGTCAGCAGCAGGTTGGAGGGACCTTCCTTGAGGAGCAGAGTTCAAACAGCAGGAGTTTTCTGAGCAGTGTTCCCAAGCCAAGGCCTTCAAGCATTCCCAGATGCCTTCCAGTAGTACCACAGCAAATAACATCACACACTAACACAAACACTAAACTAAGACCAAATAAACTAAGCCTGCATTTTAGCCCCAGGCTCCACTACCCAGAGTAAACCCCATTTAGAGTTACCCCTCTCTACCAACTTGCAAGGTGAAATTGATTTTTAAACCTTTTTAATCACTACATGTGACAATTTCCATGTAATTTGCCCACTCCTCAGGAAATCGCAACAGTCATGCCAAAACAAGAATAGAAAATGCATCTTTTTGAGGTAATTTTCCAGTCATTTATATCCATGAAATTCCAGTTAACAGGACTGTGTCTGTAAAGCAGCAACAGAAACATGAAGGGATTTGGGCCTTTTTTTAGAAGTGAATATCTGGTAAACCAGCATTAATTTTCTGGTAGGTTGGAATATCGTACAGATTGCTCAAGTAATTGAAAACAGAATAAAAACTTGGGTTTGTGTGCAGCTATAGTTCAACACTGCAATCATTTTCCCTGTCCTTTGGCCATCTTTACATATCTGAAAAGAACAAAAACTCAGAGGACACATCTGAGCAGAGACTTACTTTGGTTATACAGCTCTCTTCTAATACTATTCCTTAATTTATGTAATTTCAGCTCCTCTTGTTCAGGCCACTGCAATTTTGAGGCTAGTAATAAGCAAAACAGAAATTACAAATGTGGTTAATAAGCAGTTTAGCCAGAAACCTTTTAGGGAGCATATTTAAATACTCCTATGGAAGAAAAAGAAAAAAGTCTGCCTAGCATATCCTCCCGCTCCAAACAAATAGCATGCGGTAATTAGATTAAACATCTTTCCCTCTTGCAATTGCTCTGATTTATGAACTGTTTATATATTTTCTGTGATGACAAAAAACTAAAATGCAGCAAATATGATTTCGAACCTGTTTCTTATAACATGCATTCAGAAAGTTTTCCTCAGTCTTTGACATCAACAGCTGCTGAGTTACCCACGGGCACAGATTATTTACGTAGATTCCATCCAGCCCAAGAAAAGTTCTCTCCCTCTACGGCACAAAGGACTGGAAATCTCCAAATTAAATCTTCTTTTTTGCTCCTCCAGACTCATTTAGATCAGTATTTTCTATGTTTATGGCAAGTACCTGTGCTGGGAGTGAAGACCTGGTCCCCGACGGCGCTGTGAGGGAAGATGGTGGAGATGGGGCTGTGAGGGGAAAGAGGGGAGTTGTGAGGGGAGAATGGGGCTGTAGGGAGAAAGGGAGGATTTATGAGGGGAGAATGAGGTCGTGAGGGGAGAGAACAGGGAGTTTTAGGGGAGATGGCAGAGATGGGGCTGGGAGGAGAGAGGGGGGGAGTTATGAGGGACAAATGGGGGTGTGAGGGAANTCTCTGACAGACTGACATTCCTACACAAAACAAACACTCCAACAGGATAAAAGGAGTGGGGAGCTGCTCCAGCCACAGCCCAGCATGACTTCACAAGGCCCAGCAGCCTCTGCCAATTTGCCTGGCACAGCCACAAAACCAACTCCAGCATCAAGGCAGGAAAGGAGAGGGACTGAAATCAGCTCTCAGCTGAAAAGTTTTATTCCTCTGAGCATCGACAAAACACAGATGGTCTTTTCTCTGAGTGAAGACCATTTTGCACCTGGAAAATTCCAATCAGGAAGAGAAACAAGAAGGCAAAGGGGAGAAATCTGTTCATGCAAGCACTTTGCTTTGCAAACAGAGCTGTACCCCTCTAATCAGCAGCAAATGTTCCTGTGCACAGCAGGAATATGCAAACCAAACCTGTCTCCCAAAGAGATGAAGGCATTTCTTCATGTCAATAAATATTTCACATTGATGTAAACAGAAAAAAACCAAAAGACATCTGTTGGAATGCTTAAAATAGAGGGGAAACACGTTAACAAAAATGGTGTTAATGAGGCTGTTTGGGATCTACCTTTCTTTCCCCAAATTATTTGAAGGACTAGGGCTGAAGTCAGCAGCAGATTGGAGGGACCTTCCTTGAAAAGCAGAGTTCAAATAGTTTTCTGAGCAGTGTTCCCAAGCCAAGGCCTTCAAGCATTCCCAGATGCCTTCCAGTAGTACCACAGCAAATAACATCACACACTAACACAAACACTAAACTAAGACCAAATAAACTAAGCCTGCATTTTAGCCCCAGGCTCCACTACCCAGAGTAAACCCCATATAGAGTTACCCCTCTCTACCAACTTGCAAGGTGAAATTGATTTTTAAACCTTTTTAATCACTACATGTGACAATTTCCATGTAATTTGCCCACTCCTCAGGAAATCGCAACAGTCATGCCAAAACAAGAATAGAAAATGCATCTTTTTGAGGTAATTTTCCAGTCATTTATATCCATGAAATTCCAGTTAACAGGACTGTGTCTGTAAAGCAGCAATAGAAACATGAAGGGATTTGGGCCTTTTTTTAGAAGTGAATATCTGGTAAACCAGCATTAATTTTCTGGTAGGTTGGAATATCGTACAGATTGCTCAAGTAATTGAAAACAGAATAAAAACTTGGGTTTGTGTGCAGCTATAGTTCAACACTGCAATCATTTTCCCTGTCCTTTGGCCATCTTTACATATCTGAAAAGAACAAAAACTCAGAGGACACATCTGAGCAGAGACTTACTTTGGTTATACAGCTCTCTTCTAATACTATTCCTTAATTTATGTAATTTCAGCTCCTCTTGTTCAGGCCACTGCAATTTTGAGGCTAGTAATAAGCAAAACAGAAATTACAAATGTGGTTAATAAGTAGTTTAGCCAGAAACCTTTTAGGGAGCATATTTAAATACTCCTATGGAAGAAAAAGAAAAAAGTCTGCCTAACATATCCTCCCGCTCCAAACGAATAGCATGCGGTAATTAGATTGAGCAATCTTGCAATTGCTCTGATTTATGAACTGTTTATATATTTTCTGTGATGACAAAAAACTAAAATGCAGCAAATATGATTTAGAACCTGTTTCTTATAACATGCATTCAGAAAGTTTTCCTCAGTCTTTGACATCAACAGCTGCTGAGTTACCCACGGGCACAGATTATTTACGTAGATTCCATCCAGCCCAAGAAAAGTTCTCTCCCTCTACGGCACAAAGGACTGGAAATCTCCAAATTAAATCTTCTTTTTTGCTCCTCCAGACTCATTTAGATCAGTATTTTCTATGTTTATGGCAAGTACCTGTGCTGGGAGTGAAGACCTGGTCCCCGACGGCGCTGTGAGGGAAGATGGTGGAGATGGGGCTGTGAGGGGAAAGAGGGGAGTTGTGAGGGGAGAATGGGGCTGTAGGGAGAAAGGGAGGATTTATGAGGGGAGAATGAGGTCGTGAGGGGAGAGAACAGGGAGTTTTAGGGGAGATGGCAGAGATGGGGCTGGGAGGAGAGAGGGGGGGAGTTATGAGGGACAAATGGGGGTGTGAGGGAAAAATGGAGCTGAGAGGAAAGAGAGAGGAGTTATCAGGGGAGAATGGGGCCGTGAGGACAGAGAGAGGGGAGTTGTGAGGGGAAATGGGGCCGTGAGGGGAGAGAGAGGAGTTGTGAGGGGAAATGGGGCCGTGAGGGGAGAGAGAGGAGTTGTGAGGGG